>OY720445.1:3651753-3840318 GCA_963082915.1 Dolichopus griseipennis
GTTTTTTTTTTTTTTTGAAAATTGAAAATAAAAGTTTTGATTTTTAAGTATGTATACAATTTTTTAAGTTTAACGTTTATAATGTAAAAAAAAAATAAATATAATAAAAATGAATCATAATATAAAAAATATGATGTGAAAAAACTATTCTTTTGTGTAATTTGATTTTTTAAATTTAATTTTTGTCAAATCACACCTTTATAATTTTTTAAATATTCTTTTAATTATTTGTGTATATTTAAAAAATGGATGGCAAAATAAATTAAAAAAAAAAATTCCTATAGATGATATAAATAAATATATATATTTGTGTCCAAAATGAATTTTTATTTTGTAGTTTTTATGAATTAATCTAAAATTTCAATTTCAAAACAATTATATGCTTATTTTTAAAATTATTTAAGTTTGTGTTGAATCGAATGGATTTTTGGATTCATTTTTATTTTTAAAAATTTTAATGAATTTTGGAGTTTTGTTTTATTTTTAGAAATTTGATATTCATGTAAAAATATATCTTAAGTACTCTACTGCCATTCTAAGAAAGAAAGTCGCTTCTACATTTTTTTGGTTTTAGGTAATTTAACTTTTAGTGTTTTATATTCGCGCATCGCGTTCATAGTTAATTTGGACATACGACTTTTTTGCTAAGCAATACAAGATTTATTAAGTTACTAAAGCTTAGTTAAAAAGAAGCAAATTATATAATAGACATATGAGTTATTAGTTTTAAATGAATTTGTAACGAGATATAGAAAATTTTTCTTAGTACAAAGTTGTGAGACATTTATCTGATGTCAAATATTGTATCATCCCGAAAATTCGCTTTTGGCGCTTACGACTTTTTTCCTTAGCACGGAAGTGTACAAGTTATTTTATTTACTCATAAAATGTAGTTCATAAATCATAACTTTCATTGAATGTCGAATATACAGGTTTAATTAAAGAAATATGAGAGCTTTCAAGATAAAATTTTAGAAGGGCTCTGGAAACATTGTATTATGCGCAAACTATGCAATATTAATTATATGCATACATTAATTGATAACAATTGTATAATTATATATGTATAATTTAGTTGGGTATACTTTTAGTTGAGCTATCTATTTTGATCACCTACTGGTATAAATAAAGCCATAGATACAGGCAAATTCATTTAAAAGTATATAATAAGATCAAAATTGGAAAAAATTCTAGGATACTGTCAAATGTACAAATTAAAACTTATTTTAGTCCAAGTACTTGTAATTAATAAAAAATTTTGAGATTAGGAACAGCTTTAAAAGAAATATCGGAGACTTATTTTGTAGGAACAAACTGGGCAATTTGCACCAACAGCTTATCACCAACCAATTAATCAATAAATTATACTTTTTATAAATTTATGTTGCTCCAAACCATATTTAGCAACAAACTAGTGAAGTTTGATTAGTATAAAGCACTCACTGATCAAAATATTATTATTGTGATGGGAATTGGTGCAATAGGCTCCTGGACTCTAATTGCAATAGATAAATTAAATTTTAACTTGACTTAAATGTTTTTGGAAAACAAAAGAGTTTAAACTTCTCCAATTAATTATAAAAACTTATCAAATGTGTATTACTCTTATTTTTATCTGAGTCACAAACTTTTATTATAATTTTTTTTGGATTTAATTAAATAAATAGTTATTAATTTGAAATTAAAATAATCTTTTGAGATTTTTTATAGTTTTGAAAGTCAAAAAAAAAAAGTTTAAAAATATTCTTTTGTCTAATTTTATTTTTTGGTTATATTGGGAAATGGTTAATGATGATGGAAAAAATGGAATATAGGATTTAATATAATATGTTAATTAAAATATTTTTATATTTATCTTGAAATATCATATTTAAATGCAAAACTAATACAATAATAAAACAAAATTTTTTATACTTACCATCTCCCAATCGATACTCTTAAAGAATGGATGATTAACAATATCCATGAATGCTGATTCACGATGACATCCCAAACGATCAGCTGGATTTTTATTTAGGAAACCTTTAAGTACTGAGGCGGCTTTAACACTTAACGAACGTGGTATACGAATTGTTTTCTCCAATATAACTTGGAACAAATAATCTTCGGTATTCTGGTAAATTTTGTTTTTTTTTTAAATAAAAAAAAAAAAAAGTAAGTAAAAATAAAATAAAAAAATAAATAAATAATTATATTTACAGATTTAATTAATTAATTAAAATAAAAATTAATTTATTATTAATTCTGTTTTTTTTTTTTTTAATGATAAAATATAAATTTCATTCAAATATGGTGAAAATGGTGCATAATTTTTATTTTTTTAGTTAGTATTTTAATTTTTTCTCACTTTTGTTTTGGTTTTTTTGTTTTTTTTTTTTTTTTTAGTTTCGAGACTGGCAACATTCAAATTCAAATTCAATCATTTTTTCATCAGTAGATTTTATTAATTGTATTAATTTATTTACTTTTTGTATACAAATTGCAATTATAATTTAAATGATAATGAAATTATATATATATAATATTATATACAATATACATATATATTGTATATAGTGTTGTTCATATTAATAATATGATTTTGGTATTTATCTATATAAAACATAGTCTAGCAATTAAATTAGTTTATATTCTAGCAATTAATTAACTACATACAAACATATATTGTTATGTTAAAATAAGGAGCTTAAAATTCGATTTTAGAAACACTTGGTTTTTCAAAGGCTGTTATAATATTCTCATGAAACTTATGAAATAAATTTAGGAGCATTACCAACATGGCTTGAATTTTGCTTTGATGGAAGATCTTTTTCAATTGTTTAATGTATAAAAATAAAAACACAAATTTTCAGTAGCGGGGCGTATTAATTCATTCTCCATATATAGCTACAGCAGTGCAGCTTTAGAAAAGTTAATAACAAACATTAATACTTTAATTTAGACAAAAATAAATAAGTATAAACTTAAAATACGATTTATACTTGAACTAAATTGAAGAGAAATTGAAAATACAACCCGACAGGTTTATATAATTCGAAATTGAAGAAATTAAAAACTGTTATACAAAATTAGTATAACAGTACAAAAACAGTACAACTTATCATTTAAAAATTAGAATTCTAACTTTTTTTTAAAAAATTTGAAATTATTTGAACTATATTGGAGGTTTTCTATATTTTATGGCGCATATATCGATAACTATATAACAGGCGGGATAACAGGAGACATGTTATACGACATTAGGGACACTAGGAATTACATTACAACATATACAAGGGAGTTTTCATACTTTACTTAGATTAATGAACAAAATTTATCTTGTAGATTGGTCTACAGCTTAAAAATTAGTTTGGGTACAGTAGGATTGTAGAGGGTTATAGATACCGATGTTAACAGATAACATCGAAATGTTAAAAGGTTTATGTTACTATTATCATATAGAGAAATATTTCAAAACTTTGTGGATGAACATACTAAAAAAATATACTTTATTAAAATAATAATAATATATATATATATATGTATATATGAAACACACAGTATATATGTATATGCGGATGTACATAATAAAATCGATAAATTAAAAATAAAGGGTAATTTTTACAGATACTATCAATTATTAATTATTTTTTTTTTTAAATATTAGTTCTTTTATACAATTATATTAATACTAATTTTAGGAATTTTAATGTTATTTCGATTTATAAAAAAAAAAAAAAATTAAATTAAATTAATGAATAATAAATATAATATTAATTAATTTATTAATTATGGTTAAAATGAAGGTTTTTGTTTTAGTTTTTTTTTTTTGGTTCGTCTATTTTTTTAATGAAATTCAAGCATAATAATAAATGGATGGTTTTATTTGTTTTTTAATAATTATTATTAATTTATTAATATTCTATGATTAATATTACTAATAAAATATAAATTATATATTAATAGTTTTTTTTTTTTAAATCAATAAAAACTTTTTATATATATATATATAGTATAATGAAGGTTTGATTTATATTGTTTTTTTTTTTTTTTAGTTTTTTTTGTATTTTAGCAAATTATTTTGGTTCAAAAAATTTACCTCGGATAATTGATACAGATATTTCCACTTTTTAATTCAAATTACAATGTGTGATTTTTATTTTTAATATACAATAAAGAATAAATAAGATAATATTAAAAAAATTAGATATAAAAAATATACAAACTATATTATCTTTTTTTTAAATTTAATAATAATTAATTAATTAATATTTAAGAAAAAATAAATAAATTAATAGATTAAAAAAAAAAAAGAATTAAATAAAAGTTATTCAAAAATTTTTTTTATAAAATATTTAAATAGCAAGAAGGAATTTTTAGAACATAAAAATAAAAAAACAAAAGAAGTAAACTTTTAAATTTTAATTATATAATTTGGTTTACTTCAAGGAAAATTTTGTATTTATTTTTCTTTTTGGAAAATTATATTTAAAAAATGTTAACTTCTAATTATACGTATTAAAAAAATTGTAAAGGTATTCATGTATATATTAGTGAAATATATTTCCTCTGTAAAATTATTTCTTAAACTATTTTCTAAAAATAAGAAAATTTTATTAAATAGCTCCTACTTGACTAGGTCCTACTTTACTCGTAATTGATACTCCAATACTTGTATTTATTTAAAAATAAATATGCGATTTATATAAGTTTACAAAGTCTTACATAAGCTGACTAGCTTTTCCAAGCTACTATTAATTATGATGCGCAATGATTATATTTAATAATAAAAAGTACTTCAATTTATGTAAATTTCATTAATTGCATTCATTACGATGTCTCAGAGAACTTTTCAACGATCTTACATTCTGTCGTAAAGCATTAAAACCCTAATAGTAACTCTTATACGCTTAAAATTGGAAGTCTTGAGAAATCTATTGTAAATTTTACAGTTTAATCCATTAAATAATTATCAATTTTTAAGCACTTTATTTAGCAAGCCTGGCTCATTAAACATAATGGCCATGGCAGGAAATAAATTAAATTATGTGTAAAATTTACAAGAAACATGAATACCATTATTTTGGAACTTTTAAAGAATTTGAAATAAATTAATAACAGATATAATACAATATAATTCTTCATATTTAATAAATGCTTAATAAGTAATTTTATAACTTAAAAGAAATTTGGACTTTACCGCATGTAGGTTTTTGAACAAAGTTTAGAATTTTTTTTTATTTTATTTTATTTTACAGTCTCATATTACATACAATGTGGTATGAGAGTGAAACCCGCCTGTTTCTTTCAATTTATTTCAAGTATACAAGACATAAAAGATTTTACAATAAAAGAGTAAAGTCCAAATCTCAAATTAAAAATTCTAATTAATTAAAAAAAAAAAAATTAAAAGAAAATAAATATTCTTTTACAAAATATGCAAAAAAATTAACAACAAGTCAATTAAAAAATAATATAAGCGAAATTTAGCAATTATTCAGCAACGTTTATTAAATGTATTACTTTAGACTTTCAGATTTTTATTTTAAATATTTTTTTTTTTTTTGAACACAATATTTTTATTATATAATTATTAAGAAATTACACAATAATCAAATATATTAACTTAAAATTAATTAATTAACAAAAAAAAAAAAAAAAACACCAGGCGATCTTACACCAAATGACAATTAGAGCATAGTTTTACAGAAGCTTTAAAAGGGGTTAGTTTTAAAAAAGTAGCTGACAACCACAAATCTATTATTAAAATTACGATATTTTTATTGAATTACTATGAGAATGAAATTTTTATAAAAGCTCTGTTTTAATTAATATTTAATCGATTTAATTAAGAATAAGATTAGTTATTCTTATATTATTATTCTAAAAAAGTTTGATTATGTCAAAACTGCAACTTTTAAATTATAGATTGCTGGTCACGGGTTAATTGCGCGCTTTTTTTCGTTTGATTAACAGTTTTGTATTTAAAAATTGAATTTTTCGTTATAATTCACTAATTCTCCCATTTTTTTTTTTTGAATAAATTGTCTATTGAAACTATTTATAAATTACTTACAACAAAATTTAAAACAATTTTGAATAATATTAAATTATAAAATTATAAATATAAATACGATTTAAAATTAATCAATTGTATTTGATTGTAAAAATAAATCCACAAATTCAATTTATAATATTGTTTCAAAGTGGATTGATCAGCTTTAATTATTTTTTATAACTGCTGGCATTTTAACCTGAATTTTAAGGTTTTTGTAAATTTTAAATTTTTGTTTTATATTTTAAAAACTTTCTAAATTCAAAAAACAATTCTAAAATTAAAAAAGATATATTATATTCAGATAAAGTTGTTTAAAGTTTTTTCTTTTAAAGTATTTTTTTTTTGTCTAAGATTGTTTTTCATTTTTAAGTTTTGTATTAAAAATAGTTTTAAATTTACTACATTGTTTAAAAAAAAAAAATTTAGGAAAAATATAAATATAATTATTTTGGTTTTTTTTTTAATATTAAAGATTTTGTTTAAAATTTTTTTTTCTAAGTTTTTTTTTTAACTTTAAAACCAAAATATTTAAAAAAAATTAATTTGTAATACATAATTAAATATAAGATTGGAATATTAAGAATTACAAATAAAATATATATTATGTTTAAAATATAATAAGAAAGTTAAAGTACCTGATCAGGATTTTCCGATGCTCCAGCAATATCAAATGGACTACGACCAGCTAACATTTCATATAATAGTACACCCAATGCCCACCAATCAACTGAGAAACCATAATCTTCACCGCGTAATATTTCCGGTGCAATATAATTTGGTGTGCCACAGAATGTTGATGTTGTATCACCTGGACGTATACCTTCTTTGCACATACCATAATCAGTTAATTTAATATGACCTTCATGATCTAATAAAACATTATCCAATTTTAAATCCCTATATATTATTCCTTTTTCATGTAGGAAATTTAATGCTAAACTAATTTCAGCTGCATAAAATCTAGCATGCTCTTCTGGTAATCGACGTTGTCGTTGCATATGAAACATTAAATCACCACCACGTACAAATTCAATAACAAAAAATAAACGTGATGGTGTTTGAAAACATGAATGTAAACCAACTAAAAATGGATGATTTGATGCTGTTTCGAATACATGCTTTTCAGTTTGAACCCAATCAATATCTTCATCATCGGTAACTAATGCTTTTTTAATTACTTTCATTGCATAAATACGTCGAGTCTTTTTCAATTCAACCATTAATACTTTTGCATAACTACCACGACCAATAACACGAATCAATTCAAAATCTTCTATTGAATATTGTCGTTGAGTACCTGGTTCTAATTGACCACTACCATCACCGACACCACCAGTTTGACTAACAACATTTGATTCACCGGGATCACCTTCAATAATTGGATCATCAGTTTGGCATATAACTAATTCATGTTGTTGTTGATTATTACTACTGAGCTCTGATGTTATCTGATGTATATCTGATAATTCTTCGCTACCATTTTTATCAATTGGTGGTACATGCTCATTAGTACAATGTTTTTGAACCAATTTATGGCACTTTTTATGTACAAGTAGTTTACATTGAATACATTTAAATCCTTGACGTCCAAGGCCCCATATACGATCCTGACAGTAGGCACAGAATGCTCGCTTTATAATTAAAAAAAAAATAAAAAAATTAAATATACAAAATATATAGAATTTATAAATATAAAATAAATAAAAATATGTATTCCTCTTTTATAATTTATTTTTAATATTTAATTTGAAAAATTTTAAAATTGCTTTTTTATAAAAAAATAATTAATAACCACAAAGGCCCCGGCGAGATTCGAACTCACGATCTCCTGTTTACTAGACAGGCGCTTTAACCAACTAAGCCACGGCGCCATTGAACAGAATCAAATTTATACATTAATTAAGTTACTTTACAATATTATAGAACATGTTCTTATTATTTTTATTATTATTAAAATTTTGAAAAGCTTTTGAATTTTAAAAATTCTTAAAACAATTTGAAACTATAAATAGTTTCAAAATGATTTAATAAAAAACAAAAATAAAATAAATAAAACTAATGTGGAGGAATTAATATTTAATTAAGCTTTTTTTTTATTATTGAATTTTAATTAAATTAATTTAATAGTGTGAAATAAATTTAGCAGTTTTTTTAAATTGTGACAAAATATTGACAACTTTTGATTTAAATAATACATAATTCATATAAATAATATTTTTGATATTTTACAATTCCATGAGTTATTTTTGTAAAATTTTTAATGGAATGATAAGACTTATGTTTACGTCATCGTGTATTCAAAATATGTTTCTAATTCCCTTAAAGTTAAAAACCTTGACTTAACCTTGACTTAAAGTTAATATAACATTTACTTTATTGCAGTTCATTTTTAAAATTTCTTTTCAAATCGCAAAACTCGAAAATAAAATTTTTGGAATTATATTTAGGTTAACTAATTATTGAACTCAAGTTTAATATTTTTGACCAAATTAAGTTCCAATATTTGATAAATTAAATAAGCTCAAAGAAATAATAAAATTTTGAAAATTTTCCAAAACCATTTTACTTGAGTAGGGGTTCTCAACTAAATATTTGGACCTTAAAATTGAAAATAAATCTTATTATGTGCCATGCGGCGCCGTGGCTTAGTTGGTTAAAGCGCCTGTCTAGTAAACAGGAGATCGTGAGTTCGAATCTCGCCGGGGCCTACAAATAAGTTGTAAAATTTGTATAAATCTTTTTTTTTAACAAATGTTTAAAACAAATTTTAAAATGAATAGCAGTGGAAAAATTTTTAGAACTTTTGCGTATTCTTGGGTTTTACGAGTATAGTCGTTTCTCACTTCTTTTTAATTTTATTTTTTTTTGAATTTTCATTTAAAATAGAATAGAAAATCATAATTTAATATTTCAAGATAAAAATTTTACTTATCAGAATTTTAGGATTTTTGATAAGACTATTACAGTGTTACCGCACTTTATAGAAAGTTTAACCTTGCATTGCTAATAAATACTGTAATCAGTATCAATACATTTGTTTCTTTAAGAGTGTATGTATTTTACATGTACAATTTATTTCTATTATGTATTTAATTTATATGTACTTTAGGTATGCAGTTTTTAAAAGTTCTGAAAGCTACAATTTAAGTGTAAATAATGCAGGACTCGTATTCAATTAATAACTGAATATTGAAAATTTCTATATAAAAAATTTAATTCTAAAATTTAAATGCTATTTATTTTTATTATATTTAATTATTAAAATATATTTAATTATAAATTATATTTAATAAAATAATAATAAAGTCCCAAAGAATAAAAATAAAATAAACAACTTACTCTGTTGAATCTTTTTGCTTGAAATATATGCCCATTAATTCGATATAATTTCCTCCATCTTCTTGCTCCACGTCTATAAATGCTTCCTGTAATAAAAAAATAAAAAATTGCCTTTAATCATAGGAACTTTGAATTTGAATGTTGCATATTGTATTAAAAAAAATATCTAATTTTTTTTTTTTTCAGAGGGAATGGAAAATTTGAAAGCCTAAATTTTAAATTAAAAATTAATTTCAAGATTCTTAAAAGCCTCTCATCTTCTTTTCTCTCATTTTTATAATCAAAAGTTACTCATTTAACTGTTTTATCAAACTTATTGAAAGTTAAGGAGACTGAGAATTGAGTTTTTTAGATAAGAATGACAGACGGTACTTTTTACTCAATTCTTCTCAGTAATTGAAACTGCGAGAATAATTGAGTAAAAAGTCATTCTCAGACTCAAAAATTAATGAAAAAACCTGGAGATTTTAGTTTTAAAATATGAGTGATAATGTCAAACAGTATTTACCCTTTTATTAATATTGCATTCTTCTAATATACACAAGTCAGTCCGTATACTAAAAAAAATAACAGTTTGAATATTAATAATAAAAATTTAATTTTAAACATATTGAAATAAATTTTGAAAGGCGCCTTTCCTTAAAATGGTTTTTTTTTTTGTAATTTTTGGTAATTTTCGTTTTTTGATTTTTACTTTAACGATTTTTAAAAAAAATAATTTTTAACATTTTAATATAGATATTAAATCAAAATAAAATTTTATACATAATAAAAATAAAATAAAAGTTAAAATTAGGATCAGGTGAATTCAGATAAAATTTTTTGAATTAAAGAAAAATAAAAATAAAAGTAAGTTTTTACTATTTGTATCGTAAAATATTCCGATTATAGGGAAATTCAAGGCACGTACAAATTTTAATTAGAAAACTGGAAATATTCAGAATGCAGAACGAAATAAATTAACGAAGTCAAACATGTCTACATAGTCTGTTATATAGAGCACCTTAAGTATTTATTATTTTATTGGAAGACACTTTTTAAAGTGGCCATTAATATTATCGAAAGAGAAGTAAATGTTAATGAAATGTTCATAAATCACATAAGATAAATTTAAGACAAAGCTTAGAAGAAAAGATTATAAATTCCAACCAATTTTAACACAATTTGGTATTAGTGCCTTTTTCGTCAAAAGAAAAATCTGCTTCGCAGATGAGATAAATTGAACCACAGGACCGGGAGGGCTCCCATATCAAATAACCTCACTTTACAAGAAAAATCGGGTTTTAACCATCAGAATGAGCTCAAATTGGCCCATAGTTATTTTAGACTTTAACACACTTTTAAACAATAAAAACCACATTAGGCAAGAAGAAAAGCTTCTACAATCCATCTTGGATTTATTTTTACTTTTTTTAATTTAGCACTTCTTGATAGAGAACAGGTCGAAAAAGGATTAAAACAACTTGCAATTTAAAATAATCTACATTAACAACTCATTTGTCCTCTGATCTGCTTATTAATATTTAAATTTTTTTAAACTTTACTTTTGCTAAAAACACTGATGCACATCGATTATTATACAAGTATTTCAGAAAAGTTATATCCAACGATGCAATTCAAATGAATAATAGATATGACAATCATAATTATTATTGAAAAGTTTTATTTAAGTTTTTCTATAGGAACATGGAATTTATACAATTTTAATTACATTGCTACACACCTATAAACATATATATAAAAAACTATATACCAATTAAAGATATATAATATAC
The DNA here is from genome assembly GCA_963082915.1 of Dolichopus griseipennis. Classification (NCBI taxonomy): domain Eukaryota; kingdom Metazoa; phylum Arthropoda; class Insecta; order Diptera; family Dolichopodidae; genus Dolichopus; species Dolichopus griseipennis. The sequence continues at coordinate 3,662,905 of OY720445.1, forward strand.
AAAAAATACAAATTTTTCTGCACGTATAACAAATGTTTTAGATCAGCGGGTAATTGAAATACTCTAATGAAATAAACATTATCTAAATAGTAATCAAATCATCTACAAAACTTATTTTATTTTTAAAGAACATTTTATACAAACATATTTGCTTAAATGTACATATCGAATCCCCCCCACCCATATAAAACCAAAGATAGGGGTTTAGAAAACCAATACAACAATGTTAAATATCTTTAAAATAATTTTAAACTTTTTGTTAGGAATGTTTTTAATATTGTTAACAATTGGAGATCTAACTAAGGGATACATTTATAGTTGGTGTGATTCATTATTGTTTCCGTGCTTTTTCATGAATTAAAGAATGTTTTTTTTTTAATTTTAACTTACATCACGTACATTGTATGGTTTTACAGAAGAATATTAAATAAAACTTCCATTAGAAAATTGAAATGAAAACTGAAGTGAAAATAATATATAAACAATTTTTAATTGAATGAGGAGAACTTTTCAGTGAAAAATTCTTTAACATTTGACGGAAATTTAAATTAATTTTTAGTTTTGTTTTCTTGAAAAATTTAAAACTTAAGAATATTTTAATTAAATTATCAATTGAAAGTTTTTATTATTGATGTATAGGAGCTTATGTAAAGTTTTTAATTTATTTAAAATAACAATTATATTGATTAAGTAATCAAGATTTTAAGATGTAAAATAAATAAATAATTATACTGATATGCTGTACTTATGTAAATTTAGTTTAAACAAAATTTTCTAAATAAAGTTTTATGCAAGCACAGATAATTTAAGTTTTAAGTTTAATTATGATCAATTTGAAGATTCTTGTACAAACACCAAATTTGTTATTAAATGAAAAATTCACCAAAGTTGATAATGCATATGTGTGTATGATTTTGCTAAATTTAACAAGAACATTAAAATCTTTCCTACTTCACTCCTCTTAGCACTCGTCGTAATATTGGACGAGTGCTACAAACTCTCTTTTATAGATACCATGTAGGTATTGAATTAAAATCAATAATGCCTCCCTTTAAACAATTCCAACGCAACACCAACACCAGGCCTCAAGTGCTCACTTCTATACAGTGGAAATCCCTAGGTGGCTCAAAACTGGTTATGGAAACTAATTTATTGTGAGAACTGCCAGAATATTAAACATGCTTCCATCCAATGTGTTCCCCACTGACAGAAGTAGACCTTTATACAATTTGCAACGTTTTAAAAAGAACTTAAATAAGTTCGTTTCTAATCTACCATCCAACTCTCCTCTTCTATTATATATACCTTCTAACTCCTTAGCCCCATAGCCAAGCCTACATATCTATTTTATTCACTTCTACACAGTGGAAATCCCTAGGTGGCTCAAAACTGGTTAGAGCAAGTGTATAAAGGAATTCGTTTTTCTAGAGTTTGACTAGCGCGAAAAAACAAAAAAAATATCCCATCTAATTTCCTCATCCCCTATTAAATAACCCAACTAATCTAAAATATCCTTAACCCAAATGCCGAAATACTTGCATATATTCATCCCTGTAACCAAACTGTACATTTGTACCAGAGGTTCCACTCTAGAGTTTGAATTAAAAAAGGGTCATGGGGTTGTGTTGTGTTAAAGTTGCATACTACACAAAGGAACATCGTACTGTTGCAATGGATCGCCTTCGAGATTTGCACAGTCCCTCGTGAATAAATTTAATTTAATACTTAACCAAAAGATACATATTTTATTATATTGGTTTTTTTATTTTCAGTAAGACTGCAGGAAGAAGCAACAAGCTCTGTTAGCTCAAATATTTCAATCATATAATCATTAATATGCCATAGAATTATGTAATTGGAAGAAGTTTTTACAATTATAAAGTATCAATCTATATGGTTCAAATGGTGGCATGACATTTGTCCCCTTGTCATTGGTCCCCAAGGGACTAATGACACACTCAAATGTGCCATTAGTTCCCGGGGAGAAATGACATATCAGGTTGTGTCATTACTCCCCGGGGGAGTAATAACACTGAATATACGCAAATCAGAATTTCCTGAATAACTTAAAAATTTTGTTTGATAATTGCAATAGAAACATAACGAAATTTCAAATTTATTAAGTAAGTTTAAAATTTTTGATTTAAGTAAACGCAATAACGGGATGGTGTCATAATTCCAAAAAAAAAATTCCAAATTTACAAAATTCCAAAGAAGAAAAAAAAAAATTCCAAAAAAAAATTCCAAGAAAAAAAAAATTCACAAAAAATATTTCCATAGCTTTAGCGAGCAAGAATTTTAGAGTTTGTTACAAAATCAGGATTATACGCTTCTTCCAGAATATTTTTATATATGTATACGTGAGATTCTGAATTAGAAGGGATTTTAGAGTTGGATTCCAAATCAGGGTTTCAATAATTTGTTTAGCGGGGGTTTGGGGGCTGCAGCCCCCACTATATTTAAATTTATATTTGTTGACATAAGCATGTAAAAAATAATTAGGAGAGATTTTATAGTTGGATACAATTACAGGATTATATGCTTTTTTCCAGAATATTTATATATTTGTATACGTGATATTCTGAATTAGGAGGGTTTTTAGAGTTGGATTCAAAATCAGGGTTTCAATAATTAGTTTAGCGGGGGTTTGGGGGCGGCAGCCCCCACTATTTTTAAATTTATATTTGTTGACATAAGCATGTAAAAAATAATTAGGAGAGATTTTATAGTTGGCTACAATTACAGGATTATATGCTTTTTCCAGAATATTTATATATTTGTATACGTGAGATTCTGAATTAGGAGGGATTTTAGAGTTGGATTCAAAATCAGGGTTTCAATAATTTGTTTAGCTGGGGTTTGGGGGCGGCAGCCCCCAATATTTTTAAAGTTTTATTTGTGTAAATATGCATGTGAAAAATAATTAGCAGGGATTTTACAGTTGGATTCAAATCAGGATTGCCACTTTTTCCAGAATATTTATATATTTGTATACGTGAGATTCTGAATTAGGAGGGATTTTAGAGTTGGATTCAAAATCAGGGTTTAAATAATTTTTTTAGCGGGGGTTTGGTTGCGGTAGCCCCCACTATTTTTAAATTTTTATTTGTTGAAATATGCATGTAAAAAATAATTACATCATAGTTTGTCATTAAATTTTCATTTTTGAAATTTTTTCTTTTGGAATTTTTTTTTTTTGGAATTATTTTTTTTGGAATTTTTTTTTTTGGAATTATGAAAATGGAATTTCGGAAATGGAATTTTTTTTTTGGAATTTCGTACCCAACCCCGCAACAACAACATTTTGAATGGAGGTATATTATTTTAATTTATTTTAATTTATTTTAATAAATAATTTTTCTGGAAAAGAGCTTTAGGTTTATTGCCTCTCACCCCTGTAATCATTGAAGCAGATGCATTAAAATTAAATAAATAAATTGATTATGTTCTTGATTGTGATAAAGAAATTTAAATGGGGACTAACAAAAAGAATAATGTTGCCCTTTTGAATGTTGATGGCAACAATCTCTTTTTTCTTACAATTTAGTAATAATTCCAAAACCTTTTTGAATTTTTTTGGAAAAGAGCAACATTCTCTGTTTGTTACAATTTAGTTATAATTCCAAACAAAAAATTTTTGCGGGGAATAATGTCACATATTTCGGGGACTTATGACACACTAAGGTGTGTCATTTCTCCCCGGGAACTAATGGCACATTTGAGTGTGTCATTAGTCCCTTGGGGACCAATGACAAGGGGACAAATGTCATGCCGCCGGTTCAAATAATTGTTACATATTTATATATGTTACAATTAATAATTGCATATTTAAAATTAAATTCTATTTTATTTATTTTAATTAATTTTGTTTTTATTTAATTTTTGTATTAAAATGATGATAAAAACAATGGCTCCCATTAGAATAATAAATGAATCTTTTTAAATACATAATATTAATGTTCATTTATGGATAATAAATAAGGGAAAATTTAAATAATTTTATTACTACAGATACTCTTATATAAATATACAAGAAATATATATATATATATAAATAAATATATGTTAATATTATGTTACAAAATGAAAATAAAATAATAATTATTGTTTTAATTTGTAAACTGTAATTAAAATATTAATTCCTTTATTTACATTTAACATGTTAATTATTGAAATGGTTAAAAATATATCTATATATATATATTAATAATAAAACTATGTAACCATGTGTGATTTATTAAATAAAATTTTAATTTTACCTTTTCTAGGTTAAATATAGCTTTAAGTTTTTTTGCTTTTTTTTTTTTAATTGTGGTTTATTATTAATTTTTAGAATTATTTAATAGTAAATCAGATACATTGTTTTAATTACATAATTTATATATATATACACACAGTATGAGGAAAATGAGAATATATTAAATATAAAATAATTAATATTTTAATAAGTTATTGTTAAAGTATTTAAAATGTTGAATATTTAATTATTTAAATAATAATGATTAAAAAAAAATAAAATTTAAGAATTTAAATAGGAATTGAAACTATTTTAAGGTGATTCGATTTGAAAATTAACTTAAATTCAAATTATAGTGCCTAAAAAGGACAATTTATATATTTAGAGTTTAGGTTTTGATGAAAATCAATAATTTTACCAATTACTTATTAGTTTAAAACATAAGGCCATGGTCACCCACACAGGGAAAAGGCTTAAATATTGTTAAATAGAAAAACTGTTTAATAGGATAACATCTGTGACCTATAGTCAGAGCTTCATTATGGTCAAATTTAAAATATAACTATATATTTGACTTTATAACTTTTAAATTTTAAGTAAAATTTTTTTTCAAATCATCAATAATTAATAGAATGAAATTATATAACTGTGTTTTTTTTCATTCGGTTCAGGATCAAGATTTACTTTATAACATGTAAAAACAACAACAACATAACACATATATTTATGTGGGTCAAGGTTTGTGATCTGTATCAAAAAATTTAAGTATAATTACAAAAGATGAGTCAGATAGTTTTTCTTATAAATTTTTTTATTTATTTTTATTTCACGTGGATTAGTGGAAATCTTCGAAGATACAAACTGCCCCGTAGCAGTTGATGCCGGATTCTTACCAAGCTAAACCACACCCTTCCCTTCTTTTTAAAACTAGTCGAACTGACTAACCAATAACTTTTTGCTACCTTTGATTTGAGTATAGGTTTTGTGTACTTTCCCTAAGGAAATCTGTATTTTATACTATATTATCTAAAGGTCTTTTTCTTTAGATTTATATGCTCCTCTAGACGAGCTTTATGCTTTATGGTATATCTACTTATTTCATCTATATTTCATTTGTTAGTCCAAAAACACAATTTTCCACTTGCTTACTGTAATTTTCCTGTAGCTTCGTCAATATTCGATCCTCCTGCCAATATTGCAGTATCGTCAGCAAATGTTGCTACATTTACATTTTCTACTTCTGGTAGATCAATTGTATAAAACAAGTACAAAATAGATTTTCATATAAATAAAAAAAAAATTTTTATTTTTTAATAAAAAAATCCTTTTATTAACCAATATAAAATGCTAATTTCCCATTTGACATTTGACACTTCACGTTTGACATTTCATATTCGAATTTTTAAAACAAAAGTACATTTCAAATTAAATTTTTTTAGACCCACATCGTTTTCTTCAAACCTTGATACTAACCCCAACAAAAAATCTAATATTCTATATTTAATTTAATTTGAAATGATTTTTAAACAATTTTTATTTTACCTCCATTATAAAATTGATTAATTATTGAATTGGGGTGAGTAATTAATTAAAATGTTAAATTACTTGAATCGAGTAATTAGTTGTAAATGAGTTAATTTTAGAATTATTTAACCACTTCTTTTAAAATTAAAAATAAAAGTCTATGATAAAATTATCTTGATTTGAAAATCCGAATTCAATAGAAATGACAAATAATGATTGAATATTTTAGGAATAAAAGATAAACCTATAAGATAACATCTATTTATAATTAACTTTTTTTTAAAGTTTATAATGATTTTAAGCAAAAATTTTGTTTTTAGTTTTTAAAATAAAATTTGTAATTTTTAATATTAAATTCAATTTAGAAATCAATTTCGATTTTTGAAAAGTTTAAATTTAAAACATTATTAAAATTATTAAATTTTCTACTTTTATTGAAGGTAAATAAAGAATTTTTAAAATAGCGAATTAAAAATGAATTGAAAATAAAATTGAAAATCAATTTAATATAAAATTTGATTTTTAACTTTAGAAATAATTTTACTACAATGTAATAATACTAATATTGGTTATTGATTCAATGCACTGATTGTTTCAATGAAATGCTATAAATATAGGGCAATCGTTTTTCATCTGTGAAATATTCAATTCGACAGATTTTGGAAAATTCTGATTTAGCAGACGTCTCTTAAGAAACACAATGTTCTAAAAACTTATAGTATCGGTTAAATGGATTTTATAATCTGTAAGGATCCTACAAGGATACCCTGAAGAAACTGAGTTAGAGTTATCTTGTACTTAATATATCTCTTATGATTATTTATTCATTTCTAAGAGGTCCTGCACAAAGTGTAACCCTATCAAAGTAAATTTAATTTTAAATATTTAAAAAGGATTACTATTGACCATATGACGATGATATAGATAAGAGAGACTACATTCATAATTTTTGTTGGGATCTATTTCTATAGTTCTACTTGGGCTGTACTGTATCATCCAGACATTCTATGAGGTCCTGCACAAAGTTTCAGCAAATCAGAGTAAATATATTTAATATTTAAAAGGGATTACTATTGACCATATGAACATGATATAGATAAGAGAGTTCAGCATTCATGACTTTTGTTGGGATGAACTCCTAATTCTACTTGTGCTGTACTGTAAATCGAATTCACCTCAAGATGTACACCATTAGATTTTACCTTTTTAGTGGATTGAAAATATTTTCATTCATTTTATTTTTTTTTTAACTGTATTAACAATTTTATTTTAACATTTCTTCAGTTATTGTTTCTGTATAAGTTATTCATTTGTTTTCAATTTTGAAATGGTAAATTTTTCCAATTTAAAAACATTACAACAACAACATCCAAAAAAGAAAATCTTGGAAAATTTATAAAAAAAAAAAAACAACATGAAATATCACCTAAATGGAAAAAAGAAAATTCTCAATGACTATTCAAGTTAATGTATAAAATATCTGAACTTTAAAGAGAATTATTTTCAATTCAACATTGTTGTTGTTGTTGTTGTTTCTTTATTATTTGCAATTTTCCACTTTCAATGAATATAAGAATAAAGTTTTTCTTTTTAAAACTGATAAGGTCCTTATTCCTTTTTGTAATTGTTGTTGTTGTTGTTATTATAAATTTTCTTCATAATATTCTTGAGGTTTTTCTTATTTTGTATATTTATACTCTGATGGAAAAATCCGTCAACCCGAACTTTAAATGCTCTGTTCAAAATCACTCTTCTTTTTGAGTTGTTTCGAAGTGAATTTTATCTTTTAGGAAATAAAAATGAATGAATGAAAGTTTAGTGGTTTAGAAAATTAAATTACGAAGGAATAATAATATTTGAATTGATATAAATGTATATGGATACAAACAAAAGAAAGGAATTTAATCGGGTTAAAAAAAAAACCGGGGGAAATGAAAAGGTGAACAATGAACTTAATAAATAGTTATATGCTAATATTAGAAGTTATTTTTATAAAAAAAAATGATAAAAATGAATTTTTAAAGAAATATTGAAAAATAATGGAAAATATTTTTTGTTTTTTGTTTTTTTTTTTTTTTTTTTTTTAAAGGAAAATGAAAGATAAAATTTTGGAGGAAAATTGATTTTTAAATAAAAGATTGAAAAATTACATTGAATGTTAATAATAAACGTTTATTAATAGCATTGATGTATTTATAGATAAAGAAAAATATTGAAAATTTAATTTAAAATTAAATATTTCTATTATAGGGCTATATGGAAAATGGAGAATGGAGATCAATATCATTTTATTTTAATGATTTAAGGTTATACGTTTTCTTATAATTAATTTAGTTTTATAGGATATAAAAAAGTGATTGTTTTAATAAAGATAGTAGATAAGAAATTTGGGTATAATAGTATGACATAAAATTCAATTATAATATTTCCATCCAATTTTCCTTATCCTCCCTAATCCCAGAATTCTATATTTCGCAAACTCGATTCCCAAAATTGATTTCCCACCCTAACATTAAAACTACTCTGCACATTTATATCACAGATCCCATGCTAAAATTTTATTAAAAAAGTTTTGTGGTTTTGGTTTTTTCAAGTCGCACAAAGTATATAAGGATCTTGTATATATAAGGACTAATGAGGATCTTCGTATTTAAATAATGTAAGAAATACTCAAGAAGAAACGAAATCTATATTCAATACCAATAATATTCATAGAACTTGAAATAACCTTATTAAGTCCAGGAATTTTATAAAAAAGATTATTAGATCTTTTTTAATCTATCTAACACATTTACATTCTATCTATTCTATAACTATACAAAAATATCAAATTTTAGATCATAGATCCTAGTTAAGGATCAAAACCACGTGTTGGTACTTTTACCAAAAATTGTTATAGTATAAAATATAATTTTTATACACAATTTCTAAAGTTCAATTTAATAAATAAATCATTTAAAAAAAATTTAATAAGCCAATACTAATTTATATATATATACACATTTAACATTACTTTAACATTCATTTTTAAATTAGAATTTATCTATCTTTTCGATGTTAAACAATATTACGATCATTATATTATATTTTGTCTTATTATTTTTTTTTTTATTGTAATAATAAGGATAAATTCAAACTAAAAGATAGAATATATTAATTTTACAAAAACAAACAAAAAAAAACAAATTATTTATAAGATTGGATGCTATTTTTATTTTCTCATCTCCCATTCATATTTTAAATTTTTTAATATGCTATCATCAAAGTTTTTCTTTGATTGCTGCTCATTTAAATTTTCAAGGGTAATTTTCTAAAAGTGTTTTAATTTGCCTAAGATTAAAGGGAAATTATATAGAGAGTGAAAGAGAAGATGATTCTGAAAAAAAAAATCTCTAGATTTGTCTAACAAAAAAAAAAAACAAAGGAAATAATATTTTATAATAATTTTAATTTAATGAATTTTAATGGTGGTTGTGATATGTACAAACAAAAAAAAGGATTCAAACGATTTGTATTCTTTTGTTATTTAAAGATTATGAAAATGTTTTTTTTTTGTAATTGATATAAATTGTTGTTTAGTTTTATTCTAATTAGTATAAAACATGTCAGTATTGAAGTAATAAGCCAGGATGTGAAAGTAAAATAATAACATTAAAGGACTATTTTAGAACCTTAATAAGATTAATTATCACATTACATGATTAAAGCTTGAAATTGAACCTCAAGAACCCAGAATAGAATTCGATTTAATGCTCTCACTGCCAATTAATTTAACAAGCCTCGCTATTTTCAAATTAAAAACAATCTGATAGGAAATACCGTTATTAGACTTAAAAAGTTTATACTTTCAATTTAGAACTTATTTTATGACATTAAAATTAAAAATAAAATATTCCATAAGTACCGTTATCATAGTAACGGTAATTATTTAAATTTTTTTTTTCATTAATTTTCATCAAAAAGATTTCAATGTGGCTTTATGTTATCTTTGTATATACAGAATATATTTTTTCTACCAATTTAATATATTTTTTTTCTGTTACCGCATACCCTCTTATTTTAAGTATTGTATATTTGTATATATATATTTATAAATATGTATATACATATATAATTGTAAAATTGTTATATGAAATTCAAATTAAAATTAATTTCCGCATTTTGTAAATCTTTTGTGATTTTCAGCGGAAGATAACAATTATCCTTGTCTTGTTGTTGTTCCTTTTTATTATTCTGGATATTTAAAAAAAATATATATTTGTCTATATAGATATAAGAATGGTTTCCGATTATAAGGCACTTTGTATATGTATGGGAAGAAAATTACCCCTGCAACTTTTCCTTTTATTTTTTTGTTCTTTTTTTTATGTAGATGCAAAAGATGAGAAAAAAAAAATTATATAAAGAATTTTATAACTTCCATCCATATTTAATTGTTTGAATAATTTTGAAATAATATTTGAATAGATTAATAAAAAAATAAAAACAAAAACAACAATATAAGAACAAAGGAATAAAATCAAAATAAAAAAAGGATAAAAGGTTGTTTAATCTCTTTTCTTGTCCTATGGTATTATTATTGTTGTTGTTGTTTTTCTAATTACCATAACATTCGAAATGGTTATAAACAAGAAAACAACTTAGAATAGAAAATCAAATTTAAATTAAAGCTTTTGTTATATGCTTTTCCCTGTTTTGTTGTTGTTATTGTTTTGTTATTTTTCTTTTAAATAAAGTAGGAGGTTGTTATATTTTGTGTTATTAATTCCTTATTGTTTTCTTTTATTTGTAACACAAGAATCACCTATTATTTCTAAATAGTATACTTTTGGGCTGAAGTATTTATATAGTATACTTTTGGGCTAAAGTATTTATATAGTATACTTTTGGGCTGAAATAATCATTTAATAATAAAATTTAAATTGAACAAGGGTAGTCGTTTTTTTTTTTTGGCAATAATTTAAACATGTGTACAAAGATTTTGTTTTTTTTAAGCTTATAAGCTTAAGTAGAATTATGCGGGTACAAGGTTTTATAATACAAAAAATTGGAGGGGGAACTAATAATTAATACAATATTTATATAATATAATGAAACTCAACAGTTATTAAAAATGGAATATTAATACCATTTTGAGAATATTTCATTACTTTCTGTTTTTTTTAGTAATTGAAAACATTCTTTAATGCCCTTCAGTTTTTAATAACATTCTTTTGTAACTTGTGTGAATGAGTATAAAGATTGATGAAAATGAGTAATGATTACTTTTACAAGTTTCTGGAGTAAAAAAAAATTACTTAGTTACGCATAAATATTTACTTTATAAAATTTTGAGTGCTTTTATTCTGTAACTTAATTTATATTAAATAAATTTAAAGTTTTATACATATATAAGTAGTTTAAAAGTGACTTATTATATTATCTTAAATAAAATATGTATATTATATAACTATATATATTAAAAATATATATCTAAAATAAAAAACTAAAACAAAACTTCAGTTATACTAACTATTTATAATATAATATAATTTATTTTTAATTTTCATTTAATATATATTACAAATTAACTTCTTAAGGGTAAAAGTTAAATAAAAGATAATAGATGTTTACTTTATATTATAATAAATATTAAATTAGGTTTATATATATATATATATGTATATTGTATATATGTATATAAAGCAGAAAAAGGCAACATAATTTAATATATAGATCTTGTTTTTTATATGTCATTGCATTAAGTTATCCTGAAAATTAATTCCTTAGTTTTGTAAATAATAATAATAATAATAATAATATAGTTAAAGTTTATAAATTTCACTTGATATTTTTTATCTTAAGATCGTGTTTCGTTCCTTATGTTTTTTTATAGAAAATTGCATAACTTAAATAAAAAATAAGTAGCAAAGCAATTTTGTTCATATCGGTTCAAAAAGAGAAGGAATATGAAAAAAACTAGTATGAAAAATAAATAAATTGTATATGATGCATTATATGGCAGTAACATGCTTATTTGCGCATCATATTACCCAGTATCATTCTTAAGAATCTTTTTATAAATATATTTACTTGTACAATTTATATATATATATATTTTTTTTCTCAAGATTTAATTTAATTCTTTTCTGCATAACTGAATTCAAAACACATTCATTCTAGATTTTAACTACTGTTTTATACTAAGAAAAAAAAAAAAAGGTATGAATCAGGTTTCTATGTTTTTATATATAGGTATATAAGAGTTATGTATCCTAACGGAATCTTAAAGAAAAATTAACATTTAAAACCATTTACGAAACCAAGTGTATATATTTAGTATATGTACAGTGTATATCATAAACATTGGTTAGGTTCAGAACTGATGAATTTAAACTGATACTTGGAAATCTCAAATTTTATAATGAAGAGGGTAAATGTCGTCTAATATGCGGACATGAAGGTTCATACACAAATTGTTTTCATTAGAAAATTTTAATTAGAATTTTGGTGTATTTTTTAATTTAACAGAATGCATTTTTTTAACTTTAAGTGAATATTGATTTTTTTTCTTAAAATGAAGAAATTTTTTATTTTAGTTGTAGTCTTTTTTACTTTAAGTGAATATTTTTTTTACTTTAAGTGGCTATTTTTAACTAAAAGAAATAGCATTTTTTATTTTAAGTGAATGTGAATTAATTTTTACTTCAAGTGAATATATTTATTATTTTCTATAAAAAGTAAAGACTCTTTTACTTTAAGTGAGTATTTATTATTTTTTACTCATAGTGAAGGCTTTTGTACTTTATGAATTTATTTTTTTATTTTAAGTGAATGTGAATTAATATTTACTTTAAGTTAATATATTTATTATTTTTTACGCAAAGTAAAGATTTTTTTTATTTTAAGTGAGCATTTATTATTTTTTACTCATAGTAAAGGCTTTTGTACTTAATGAATTTCTTTTCTTATTTTAAGTGAACACTTTTTTATTTTAAGTGAATATTTTTTACTTTAAGTGGTTATTTTTAACTAAAACAAAAAGGATTTTTTATTTTAAGTGAATGTGAATTAATATTTAATTTAGGTGAATATATTTATTATTTTCTATGCAAAGTAAAGATTTTTTTTATTTTAAGTGAGCATTTATTATTTTTTACTCATAGTGTCTTCTATACTTTATGAATTTCTTTTTTTATTTTAAATGAAGACTTTTTTTATTTTAAGTGAATTTTGTTTTTGTTTATTAACTTCTATAAACTACTTTTAGATAAAATTTTACGTACACAGGTGACTATTACTTTAATTTTGCTAAGCAAATAAATGTGAATGAATTTATTAATTCATCTGCTACCTGACCATTTTTTTCAGCTATTTCATACTAAATATTTTTATTTTCCTTCTATTTATAGGATATTTGTTTTTCCTTGAATTTTTTTTCTTATACTTCTAAATTCCATTATTTATTTGATATAATATACTTCATTTTAAAACGCTCTAGATTAAATTGGTTTTTACTTATATTTTAAAAATAAATTTCTACAATTACATATATACGATATGGTATGGTATGGTATATATATACGATATGGTATATGTTTGTATATAAATATTATAAGGATTAAATGCAATTTATAAGCTTGAGTGGTACTTCAATTTATATAGAAGTGCGCAAAAAAAAAAAAAAAAAAAATAGAAAAAAAATATGAGATGAGGTGAATGAGGGACATTTGAAATAAGAGATACAAAAAAAATAAAAATAAAAATAACATTTGTATAGAAGATGACAAGATATAAATTTAACATTTTGATATTTGATATTTAAACAGAATAATTTATGATATTTAACTTAATTTAATATAACTATATAGAGTTAGTTAGTTTAGATATAATACTAAGAAAAAAAAAATGCTGTTTGGTAATTAAAAGGATTTTCTGTTTTTATTTTATTTAATTTTATTTTTATAAAATATTTTTAAATTTTAAATTTGATGTATGAATAGCGTATGTTGAAAATTTTCCAGAATTTCGCATATAGAATTCTTATACATTTGAAAATGAATTTAATAAAATTTTAAATTAAATTTTATATAGAATAATTCTTGAAGAATTTATTTAGATTTGTACTTGTGTACATAACGTATAAAGAAATTAATACGAATTAAAAAAAAACATATTAAATTTGAAGATTTTAATGAATTTTATATGTTGAGTAAAAGGACGTTTTAAATTTTTTAAAATATAAAGCTATTTTGTCTTATTCTGTACACTAAACACGTATCTGAGAATAAAATAACGGTAAAGTGCAAAAAATAAGTTTAAAAAAATTCATATTTTAAATTAAATATCGAATTGAATTTAGCTGGATTGTTGTAGAGTTAAAAATTCCTTTTAATTGAATGACAGTTGAACTAACCTGACAATATGACATCTAAATCTGGCAACATGTTCTCTGCAACATGAAATTCCTGGCAACCTGGCAACATGTTGGCAATAGAAACCGTATTTTAAACAAATTTTTCAGAATCACTGGAGTTTATCATCTATTTACATATAAATAAATGCTTCTGAACATTTATTCTACTGTACAGTTATTCTGAGATATATCCTTTACATACATATATGTATGTATTTGCAATCATAAATTTTTTTTTTTTTTTTATTATAATACTGTAATTGAAATAATATGAGACATACATATGTATATATATATATATATGTATATTAAAATTTATTAGTTAAGGAACCTAAAACTAGCCAAGCGATTCGATTTTAATAAACTCTGAAGTTTTATTATATAGTATACACACTATACACATATTCTATTTTCTGTTATTTTAATAATATATTCATAAGGTATATATTGTTTTTTATGTAAATTTTATTATTTATAAGTGTATTTGTATTTATAATACAATCATAGATATGCAAGAGAGAAGAATTAAAAAAAAATAGATAAGTAAATATTATATATTCTCAGCAAGGATTAAAAGCTTTTTTTTTTATACAAACTAATTTTTTATTTTGCATGTATATATAAATATATATATATATATATATATTAAGTTTTGAATTATGAATTTATGACATGTGTCCTTACTATTAAAAATGGTAAATACCCCTGAACATATTATTATATATTTTTTGCTTTCATATTTAAATACGAGAGAGAGAGAGAGAGAGAGGGAGAGATTTGCACAATGAAGACATTTTATTATAATAAATTAAAAAAAAAATAAGAAGAGAAAAAAACAAAATAAAAAAAAAATAATTTTAATATGAGCTATGATAAAAACATTTTGTGATTAAATTAGTTTTGTGGTTGTGCTTTCCTTGATGAATATTATTATTGTGTATATATTTTCCGTTATAATTTTATCTTTTTGTGTTTTTTTTTTTTTTTTTTGTGTTTTTGTTATCCCGTTTTTGACTGTAATTAATGGTCACCAAAACTTTCCATTTGAATATATTTTGTAAAAGTGAGATAGCTGTAATTGTCCAACAGATGTTAGTTTTTATTCTATTTGATTTCAATTGTAACTTGAACATACACATACATATGAGTATTGTTAGTGTTAGATACGGAAAGTATTGTAATCGTAAAAATAATTGAAATAATATTAAATTTCAATGAGTATTATTTAAAAAGGACAAATAATTGAGATATTTTACAAACAATTGAGTGTTGTTACACTTTTACAATTTTGGGAAAACAACCTAGATCAACGCTTGAATATTTACGCTATAAAACTGGCTTTACACAAATTATTTATTCTTTATATTTTCAAACTAACTGTAATTCCTTTCAAACCAAAATATGAGTTGTTTTGTGCTTTGTTCTGTCTGTAGGACTTTACAGTGGGACTAGACTTAACATCTAACCCAGACAACTTATAAAAATTCTTTCAACTTACAAGACCTTTACACAAAAAACAAAGTACAAAAATGGTCTGAGAGTTGAAAAAACACTTGTAAAAAAACCTTACGAAGTACAGAGCATCAATAACATCATCATAACTGATATATTAAATAGGATGAAGTTATTTAGTTATGCACTATACTTAATGTACTTCATTTGTGGTTTGTTTACAAGTGGTCTTTGAACTTACTGACCATTTTAAATATTACAGGGTATCTCCAGGTTTATAAAATTAGTGGAAGGTCGGCCATTAAATGTTAAGGAGGTAATGCTATCTATTGGTTATTAAATATGTTTAGCTCTTCCTTAAATTACAGCAGGTCGTCCGGATCAATTTCAAGCATTATTAATGTAAATCTTTATTATTTAATTATTATGGTATTACTTTTTCTAAAGAAGGTCCTGCAACACTTCTTTCCCGTTTTTATTTCTTAAAAGCTTACGGTATCTTACAATTTGTAGACATTTATTAAACTTTTGAAAATCTGTGCCATGACGCAATCTGGGGTCAATAAATTTCTAATTTTTTATAAATAAATAAAGTTCCTAATTGGAGAACACTATGAATATGTTTTAACTTTCTGTTTATTTTGAAATTTCCTTTTATTTATAAGAGGCGAGGGCTATTAAGAGAATATAGCTATAATTTTGTTGTATTTTAAGTTTTTTAAGTACAACGAATAAAAAATAAACAGTATAAGATTAATTCTAGATAATACTGTAAAGATCCAACACAAAAGGGGAACATTGAATTGAAAAACTATCCAAAAGGGAGTATGATAAGGAATGAAGGTTTTTTTTTGAATTTTTATTATTTTTATTAAAACAAAATAAAACTAAAAAAATATTTAAGAGAATATTTTATAAAATTATATAAGAAAAAAAGAATAACATAACAAAAAATAGAAAAGATGTTAATGGAATGCTAATGTGTTTTATGCATATGTGACCAGTTGGTTTATTAGTATTATATTTTTGTTTTCCTACTTTTTTTTTTAGTTTTCAAATTTTCTTGAACCGTTTAAGGAAATGAGATACAAGAATTTATATATAATATATATTATGTATATATATTTATATATATATGAAAAAACAAAATTAAATTGTTACAGAAAGTTTATTAAAAAGTTTTGTATGGTTGTTTTTTCAACTTATCAAAAATATGAGGATGACCTTTTCTTAATAGATAAATTAATAAGAGTTAAAAACTCACTTAAAGTTTGTAATAATACTCTTGTAATATTTTTAATATAAATTGGCCTTAAAAAGTTTTTTGTTTTTTTTTTTGGAATACCCTTAAGATAGGCTAAAAAAGTTTTTGAAAAAGGAATCATTATATATTATACCAGAGAAATATTTTATAAAAAACTTATAGATAAAGGTAACTTTTTTGTTTGATTTAATATGTTGGGTTAAAAAGTTTGTATACACTCTTTTACTATTATAGAAGTTTGAAGTTAAAAGCGTTATCCTTTTTTTCGAATAATTATTTGCTTAAAGTTTTCTTAAATAAAAAAAATTGAAGTTCTTTAATAAACTATTCTGAAATATATTTATTAATTTACGCGTAATCTGGAATGATGGAAAACTCTGAGGAAAATGTGGAAAACTTTAGTAGCAATTTTAAGGAAATTTTAGGAATGGACTGAAATGAATTTTGCATCCCACTATAAAATCTTTGGGCCGGTCACATACAACGTATGCTAGATTCCCGCATTCCAAAGATAGTATTAAATCGGAAAATAGATAGAAAAAGAACAGTAGGGATGCTGAAAAATCGATGGATTGATGTCGTCGAGTTAGACGCTGTGTCAATGCTCCAAGAACCAAATTGGATAACTGCTGCCAATGATTGTGTGAAATGAAAGAGAATAATTAAGGAGACCAAGGTTCGGTATTTGACCGTAGCGCCATAGAAGAAGAAAAATAATCAAAGCTTTACTCTATAGTCTTCTAATGAAATTGTGTGGTTTTTTGAACTTCAGTTTAAAACCGAATTTATTATATTCGATACATATTAAAATATGTAATTTGTATTAAATATGGGTTTAAAAAGTTTAAATAATTATTTTTCCAGATCAATGGCTTTTTAATTTCCACGTTATCTTCTACTTCTAAAGATCTGTAACCAAACCGTGGTCAAAAATAATCAATAGGTTGTACAATAATGATTTATGAAGAATGGTTGTGTTCTATAACTCTGTAGGTTCTTTTTAATTCCTCCCAGTCCTTACAGGAGTGAGAAAGGCCCAAAGGGCGCTTATCAGATTTTGAGGCCATGAAATTAGAATATATAAGATTTATAGAAAACTCTTTGGAAAAATCAGAAGATGCACCAAGTAAATACAATTTCGAATAATCAACATTATCAAATAATAAAAATTGAATATTATCAAAAAATTTAAAAAGAAATAAGTTTTCAAAGGGATCACAAATTAAATTTAATTACCGTTTTAAAAAAAAAATTAAATTTTTGCTTTTTGTAAAAAAACCATGGTACAGAAAAAATATAAAAAATTACAAAATACTTTTAAGAATCTTTGGAAACCTGCCATTAACCGCATCAGCTTAAAAAAAAAAAAATAGAAATTTATAAATATTAGGGAAGTATAAAAATAACAAAGGAAATGATTTTTTTCTCTTTTAACTCATCTCAACCTTTTACTTTTGACTTTGTTTCATAGCCATGTTTGAAAAAATCTTAAAAAAAAACAAAACGTTTTACCAAAATAAACTTAAGATACATAATAACAATGTAACATGAACAGATAGAATCAACTTATACAATGAACAACAATGAAATTGCATTAAAGGATCAAATAATAAAAGAAGAAGAATAAGAAAAACTAAAACAATAACGCACAGTAAGAAAATAATAATATATATATATATATATTATGTAAGCATATATAAATATATAAAAGAAAATTCTTAAATATCGCCATTAGGTGCATTTTTTTTTTTTTATCTTTTTTTACAAGATATAATTTAATAAAATGCAATCAAAAGTAAAGAAAATATGAAAGAATCTTAAAGATATTGTAGAATGTAAAGAAAGGTTAGAATAACTCATAATCAGGAAATATGAAGAGAGAACATAAGACAAAAACAAATGCTAGAAAAGATAAAATGTTTTCTAAAAATGAATTAATTGTAAGATGAGATAGAAATCAAGAAAAAAACAAACAAAACACAATATATCTTACAGATTAAACTTTAAATTTTTTAAAAGAATGAAAAAAAGTTAAAGAAAATCTTAAGAACAAAAAAAATTAAATCTCGCGATTAAAAATACAAAGCTACTGTTACAGATGCTGTATAACACCATTAAAATTAAGATAAATAGATTTTAAGATAAAAAAAAAAACATGACAAAAGAATTATGTAAAAGCTTTAGTAAACTTGTACTTACGCTATAAGAATACTAAATTATACCAAGAGAAATTAATATAAATCATAATTTGTAAAATATAAATGGTGGAATGTACACTAATCCTTTTGATTATAAATGTGTAGTTTTTAATTGCATGTACATATATATATATATATATCATTAGTTATTTGTCATTAATTATAAAAATCTTTTGATCTATTTCATTATTTCATATATGATATTTAATGAATAATGACTTTACAACATGGTCAAATTTTTAAAAATGTACTTAAAATTTAATTTAATTTTAAGGTCAAATTTTTAAAAATGTTCTCTAATTTCTTAGTTTTAATTGATTAATTGGAAGCATTGGTTTACATAAATCGTACGATAGTTCCTAGTATTAATATTGACTTAAAATTATTTGATATTTTAATAATATAAAAAACAAAATTAACAATTGGTTATCACTTAAATATGATAAAATATGCTAAAGTGTTTTGAAGAGTTTTTTTAATATTTTGCAGGGTATTCTAAGACCCTGTGATATAGATTTACAATTCAGATTTTCGTATTATGAAAAGGTTATCAAATTTTTACAGTTTTATTTTACAGTTAACTATATGGACAACTATCGAAAAGAATGTATTTTGTGCAGCAATTTTTTTCTATAACTCAACCTATTAAAGTGGTATGGCGTCCCTATTTTTGATAAACCTATACTCTAATTCTTATAACACTAGGTTCTATACAACATATAATTTTCAATATTAGAAATGAAAAACTAAAAGTGCTTTTAGAAGCTTAATTAAATTTACAATTCTGCCATCTGTTTAATTTACCGTTATGAGAAACTCAAATATTCGACTCTTTATTTCTATCAAACGACTTAAGTTAGAAACTTGAAATTTTAAATGGAGGTTGTTTAATCTTTGAAAATTGGTAGTCAATTAAGAAAATATTTTTATTTAGCACCCTGTTTACGTATCTGTACCTGTAACTTGAGTACCTGTGTTCTAAACCTGTGTTCTAAATTTGTTCTAAAAAATTTAAAAACCCATGTTCTCCAATCTGATTGGTGGAGTAATAGTTAAGACCTCGGCCTTTTAATCGAATGGTCTTGATTATAAACTCTAGTCGGATCATATCTAATTAAAAAAATATAATTTAAAATAAAACACCTGCCCCACTTGAAAAGGAAAGGCTTAATCACTCGTTTATTACATTGTACGTGTTAGGGGACTGTTTATAAAATAATTTTCTCCTATACGATTATTAATTTTTGACTTTATTCAATACAAATTCATTTCTTATAAAATTGACAGTTATTTTGTATTTCAACTTGACTTTCTCCACCCACTTAAAACTGTAAACATTCACATACACATTTATAAATTAATTCTTTTACTAAAAAAGTAAAACTAGAATAGGTATAATATTTATTATAAAAGTTCAACTTGATTTATATCCTTTTTTTTTGTAATATCTCTTTAAAATATAACTGTAATAATTTTGTTTTTAATTTCCTTTTTATTTAATGTCAAAATATTAACAGTTATAAATAAAAAATAACAATCAAAATAAAACTATTGAAAACAATAGAAATTAATTCGGACAATAATGAGAATAAAAAATAGATCTCTTAAAGCATAAATACTTACAATTACTAGTAAAAATTCTTATATCCTTTTTTTTTACAAATATCTTTAGATATATAAATCTTTACATGTATGTATATGTATGCAAATTCAAAGATATTTAAAAAAAAAAAAAGCAAATAAAGAATAAAAAAAAAATATATATATATATATATATTTTATATTATAAGGAGATATATATTTATCTCTTTAATATTTATCTTTTGTTTAAAAAATAAAAAAATAACTTTTATATAAAAGTGATTATTTTAATTATTTTGTGGTTAAGCTTTTAATAGTTTATATATACAGTTTTTTTTTATGTCCTTTTTTTTTTTTTTTTTATTTTTTATAGTTTTTATGACATTTACGGTAAGCAAAAAAAGAATTTTACATTTTAAGATATAAATAAAAATAGCCGCAAGAAATCGGTTTTTCCTAGAAACCTATAAATTCAAAAAAAAAAAATGGATAAGATATTGCTGGTATTATGGATTTTAAGAACTAAGTCTTTCTGAATTTTAACTCGATTCATTGTAAAGAAATAAAATTTTGATCTTCCCTTTCTACAAATTCATACGCAGCTTGCTAGCCTAGAAAACTAGATTTCAAATTCAGATATGTCTATGTTGTTTTTTTTTAGAGGGACATGTAAAGCTTCGAAAGCCACCTATTGGAGCTTTGCGTTTGTATTTATATTATTTGTTTGTATGTTTAGGATTGAATCTAAGGTAAATGCTGAGATTGGTTGTAAGGACAGGGGTGGGGAAGCATTTTTGGGAATCGCATTTTTGGGAATCGCATTTAGGAAATATAGTTTTCTGGGATTATGGAGGATGAGGGAAATTGGATTGGATATTTAGAAGAAACATGTTAATGTTCTTCTTGAACTGTACACATATGCATTATCAACTTTGGGAAATACATTTAACGGGATATGATGTATACATATGATTTACATTTTGGAAGGTTTATAATTTTTATTTTAATCAGCATTTTGAACAATTTTTGGATTTATTGAGATCAAAGTTTTGAAAGAGTTGCAGATTAAAAGCAACCTATCGTTAAGAGTCCCATTTAGTCATTTTCTTCTAATGAACTATATTTATAACAGTAAATTATAATTATATATATATATATATATTAATCTTTATTTCTAAAAGTACAATTTAATGGGGTCAAAAAGTAAACTTTCTTTTATAGGTTTCTTTTAATGTCCACTGTCTTAAAATTAAAACTACTTAAGAATATTGAAATAATAATAATGGAAAACAAGAGTGTATATATATATATATATACAGTGAAAGCTCTCATAAACGGACACTCACGGTTCTAAAATTTTCGTCCGTTTAAGGGAACTGTCCGGTTAATAGAAAAAAATTTTTTATAACTTTTCTAAAATTCTTTATTAATTTTTTTAATAACGTTTTTTCAAGGGCAAAATTATAATGGTAAAACAACATAAAAACTAAATAACAAAAGAAAATAAAAATTACTTCAAAAAACTAAACAAAAATTCAATAGATTCAATTCAGATTAACATTATTTGTTTAAAGTACTACTACTTCCATTGCAGAGCTTAAGAATTAGTAGTTTTTTGAAAAAAATTGAAATCTTTGACTGCCGTATTTTTTCCTGGTCAATTTTTCAAACATTATTTTTGAAATGTGTTTTTAAGTTTTTTATAAACTGGAATGCTGTAAGATCCTCTTTAAATATTGCAAATTTTTTTAAACTACCAATAGTTTTTCAGACTTCATTGTTGGTTTTAATTTCCAATTCTTCAAGAACTGGTGAACTTTACCTTAAACGTATGCGTAGTAAACCTAATAAACCTTATACGTATTATTTTTAAAAAATGGAAAAATTTTTAATTCTTAAGAGAACCTTTTGAAAAATAAGCAATAAAAAGTACCTCTATGTATTAGGTATGTATTCGATTCTAATATGTGATTCTAATAATTAGAATGCATACCTAGAAATAAATATAATATAATAGTAAATTATTATACAAAATACACCATATTACTCACATTAAATAAAAAAGTTTGCACAAGTGTCCGTTTACGAGAGATTTTTTTGAAATTTAACGAATGATTTAAGTGTCCGCGTTTGGTTATTAGAGTGTCCTGTTAAAAGAATGTGTTTTGTATGAAAAATTTAAAAAAAAGAATTGGTTTCGAAAAAACTGTCCGTCTTAAAGAGATGTCCGTAATAAGAACGTCCGGCTAAGAGAACTTTCACTGTATACAAAAAAAAAAAAAAAAAATAAATAAAAAAAAAATATTTTAATTGTCATTAACAAACTTGGACAGTGGTAGTGAATATTAGAAGAAACTAGTGGTATTCTTTAAAAAAAAGAAAATTACTTTAAATGAGAATAAGATAATTGGAAAGTATAAAAGAAAGAGAAAGAGAATAGAGAAAAAAAAATGAAAGAAATATTAAATGAAAAGATATTAAAACTTCTGTATTTGAAATTGTTTCAAGCGCCAGAAAAAGGAAGAGTAGTTATAAAAAAAAAAATAAACAAGTTTTTCCATTTTTACAAATATTGTTATTGTTCTTGTAAAGTTTCCGTCGGCTTCTATAAACAGTTATTTTATTTTTTTTTCTAAACTAAACTTTAATAATATTTCAATAGTAGTTGTTTTTTTTAAAAGTAACTGTAAAAAAGGGTACAGTATAGAATACTTTACATTTTTAAATAGAAAAATACCTAAGGATATAATTTTAATATTCTCTTTTTTCTTTTGTTGTTGTTATTGTTATTTTTTTTTTTACAGTACTTTCTGTTAGTGTTATCTTTTACAGAATAAGAAAACAACAAAAATAAAAACAAAAACAAAAACAATTAATGACATAAAAAAAGTATCTAAAACTATTTTATTAAGGTTTTTTTTTTTTTTGTTGAATCAAGGATTTAGGGTGGGATTAAAATTTGTAATTATAACTATAATTATTAATGGTTTTTTTTTGTTTTAATTGTTTTTTAATTTTTTTTTTTTCATTTATTGGTTAAAAAGAAAATTGGTTTTTCCCCATTTATTGTATGTATAGGAAATTGCATAAATAATTTAATTTACTTTTTGTGTTTTATATTCCAAATAAAATAAAATTTTAAAAATTAAGAACTACTATAGAAATTAATTTTGTTTTAATTAAAAAATAGTGGTACTGTTTTTAATTTATTTTTGGAAATAGTTGTTTTTGTGACGGAAATCGTTGGAAAATATTCTGGTGGTTATGGCAGAATATTGGGTTTTATGAATTTTTAAATTTTTTAGAAATCGAATTAAAAAAACTTTATTAAATATTATTTATTGCTTGAGTGTATAGAGAGGAGGATTTCAAATCCTGATCATGGGCAGGTTTGATTGCTTTTCATACTTTTAAAGAGGTTGAATTATGGGGCTGTATTGGTGATTTGTATTTCTTAATAAAAGTAGTGTAATTTTTTGACGGAGGACTGAAGTCCTCCTGAAAGAAGAGTTTAAAAATGCTTTAGTCTAGTAGTTTAATCTCTAGATTGAATTGCAAATCGAATGTTTGTGAATTTAAAATTCAAAAAAATTAATATATACTTAAAAAAAACTCTTTTATTTACGAAAAATGCAATACTATTTAAATTAAGGAATTTTAATATTGAAAAAATTTTCAAAAAAAATTCTTTTAATTTTTCCATTGATTTTCCTCTTAGTAAAATTTTATTCCTAATTCTTATAAGATAAAAAAATTTATTTTATATTCAATTTAATCTTTTTTTTTAACTCAACTCAATTTTTTTTTTGAGTGCAATAAAAACTATTTTTTGAAATTATATTTAAATAGCAATTTAAATATATCTATTTCTTTTTAAAAAATTTTATTTTAATAACCCTTTTTTAGTACTTTTAATGCTTTTGAATAATATTAAAAGAAATTTTTTTTTTAATAATTTGAATATTTGTTTTTTAATAAATTAAAATAATGTTTTTAAAATAAAGAACTCTGTTATTAAATAGAGTATAGTTTGTTTTTTAATAACTTTATCTTTTTTTATAAGTTATTAAAAAAACAGAGAGGTTGTTTTTTCGAAATTACGTATTCTGATGTTATTTTTTTGACCCGACTTTAAGACCAACTTTAGAATTGTTTAAAATTACTAAAATGAACCCTACTTCAATATAAAAGTTTATATATGAATAACTTTTAATTTCATTTGAGTAAAATATTTGTTTCATAATAACTTTATTATTAAAATATAGTTTTTTAATAGAAAACAGGACCATATTAAATAGAATATAATGTAATTTTAGTTGAGTTGGGTCAACCTTAACAAAAAGTTCACTTAAATTGAAAAAACAAATTAGAACTTATTAATTTTAAAATTGGAAAATGCTTTTTGAATAATTATTTAATATTAAAATATTTTTTAAATAAACATGTGTTTACTTTACCAATTTGATATAATAGTAATAATGTAAAGTGTGATATAAAATTATAGGGCCTCAGTTGTGTAATGGGTAAGTATTTGGGTTAATAATCGATTGCGGGGTGCTGGTTCGAATCCCGTGCAGTTCATGAATTAAATCTGCCAACCTATATACGCCACGCATGGTTAACTTCCTTATCATATTGTAGGTGGTAGGGAAGTTTCGAAAAATAAACCTTGTTAAACTCTGTTTTAACTGACGAATTTCAATGTTTTGTAATTATAGTAAAACCTAAGATATTAGAGAATTCTAGCTTTGGAGGAGAGTAAAAAAGCCTCACAATCTTTAAAAGGTATTAATTTAAAAGAAAATTCAATTAAAAATTTTTAAAAGTTTTTAGAAGTATTTCTTCCTTTAATACTCCTGGTCTCATCAGTAGGTTTGTAGTATTACATTACCAATATATTAATTACTGACTAACTTTGATTGATTTTTGTAAGTTATAAGAAATTTTACGAAAATCTCCTGTGAGTTATAAAAATAAATTAAAATATTTTCAAATTTAACTTTTAAATTTAAATTTGTTTAAGCTTTAAACTACATTCTTATGTAATTCATATTGATTAAGTAAATTACTTCTAGAAATATTAGATTTGAAAATCTCTTACCAGTTAGTATTTGTGTATGTTTCTAATGATTTAATGACTTTTTAGTTATTAAGATAATTTTATTGAAAAACTAATAAATATTT
Organism: Dolichopus griseipennis; assembly: GCA_963082915.1. Classification (NCBI taxonomy): domain Eukaryota; kingdom Metazoa; phylum Arthropoda; class Insecta; order Diptera; family Dolichopodidae; genus Dolichopus; species Dolichopus griseipennis. Next base: position 3,688,740 of record OY720445.1, read on the forward strand.
GAATATAATAAAATTATCTTAAGATTTTAAAAACTGTTTATTACAGTAATTATTTAATTAATTACAGATATAACCTTATCTACCTAAAGAGTTTTTAAATTTTTATTTTTATTATAAGATTATAAATGTTAATAAATTAATGTTAAGTAATTAAAAAAAAAATATTAATATAAAATTTACTACTGGAATTATAATTAAAATTTGTAATATAATTAAAATATCGGAAACGTGAAACTTTTTATTATTACAGAGATTTAAAGATTAAATAAATTGAGTTGAATTTTCATTGTTCATTTTATAAATTTTATTCACTTTAATCAACCTAATGTGTTGCAGAGCCACTAAAACTCTTATTATTAAAAACTTTCAGAAATAAATCTCAATATAATTTAAGTTACAGCATATAGAAATATATTGTTGAAATATATTATTGGAGCAAAATATTGAAAATTTTTGAACAAAGTTAGTTACTATAAACCAATGAATAAAATATGAACTAATGAATTAAATAATAGTAAAAAATTAGTATAAGTTTTAATTCAAATTACATTGCTGGATTTTAAAACACTATATAAATTATATTAAAATACTTTTATGGAACAATTCTTTAAGTTAAGATACATATTTTAAGATATATTTTAAGATATATAGTCCTTATTCTAAGATACATCTTCCAAAATAATATGCAATAAACATATATTAAATTTCAATGAATCTACACTCATATATACGATTAAATTTTAATATGACATTACAAACTCAATAAGAAATTTGTTTAAAATTTGTTTTATCTATATGTTATTATTCCTAATTTTTATTGAAAAATACTTCTTTTAGAAGAGAAATGATCTGAAAGTAATATACAAAAACAAACAGCAAGTTTCAATTTCAAAATATGTGAAAAATTATTATTGCAATTTGATTATTCTTGTAGGTTGTATTCCAAAAAAACGAAAGAGGGAAATCAATTATTCATGAATTAAATAAAAAATACTCTTGATTGAATTTTAATCGAAATCGAACACTTCTGAATTAAGTAAAATACGAATCAATGACTTTCAACTTGGTTTGATTTCCTTAATGTCCTTTTAATTTGATTTAAAATTCAATCAATAAATTTTTTAATAGAATCAATGGTTATAGAAAAAATAAATTTTAAGATTTTTATCATGTCGCGACAGCCATTTTTTTTTTTTAAATTGTTCTATGATTAGAAAAATTTTGTTTTTTCTTAAATTTAAATTTTTGAAATTAAAGCAATTTAAAACATTTAAAATTAACGTTAAAATTAAATGGAAATAAGTCTAATGTTTTCAAATTGTCTGTCGTTATAAGTTTTAAGTTGAGTTCTAATTGCAAAATACGTAATAATATATCCAACTCGCAACAAATCGAAGCTTTTAATCCTGAATGTAGTAATAGAAGACAAAATTGCATCAACGAGTGGCACAGTGGTTAAGTGCTGACCTTTCATGAGAAAGCCCGGGTTCAAATCTCAGTGAAAGTGAAAAAAACCTTTCTTGATTTTCGAATCGACTCAGCTACCACTCGGCATTGGGTTCAAATTGATGGCTTAATCAATAATTAATAATTATATATCTTTAATAAAAAATGCATTAATATAAAAATATAAACAAATAATTTAATTGAATAATATAACTCACAGATATAGAATACCATGTAACTCAAATACAAAATATTACGATATAAACAAAAATAGAATTGTATTTATTGAAAATCTAAGACGTTTCTACATGTTATACGGCCTAGTACTATCTCATGTTTATATTGTATGTGGAATTCATTAAGATCAATTCTAATAACACGAATAATATGACCCTCGGTTCCAGCATGTACCAATGATATAGACAGGCTTATTAGCTTAACAGTTTAACAGTTAACGCTTAAAAAAAAAAACAAAACCACTTCTTATTAATCAAATACTAATTTTTTTTGATAAAAGCCTATTTTTACTAATCAAACTTCATTAATTTGTTGTGATCATATTCTTAATAAAAAGTTTTAAGTCCAATATAGCCCAGAACTGTATTATCAAATAAAGAATACTGTACAGCATCTTAACCAATTTTTCAAGTTTAAATAAAAGCTGTCAAATTCTGCTCGTGCAGTGAATTAGTTTAATATATATATTAAATTTTAAAATCTATAAATCTATTAAATATGATTAAATTTATAATCTAATATTAATTAACTGATAAAATAATAATTAGAAGAATTAAAGAAAATTATTTAATGTAATTAAAAATTAAAGACCATAGAGTGTCAAAAACTTTTAAAGTTAAAATGACAGATAAAGTGAAAGTCATTTAAGTGATTCAATAATTTTAATTTAAATATACATTTTATGTTACATACATAATTATATATATATATACAAATTTTTGCTAAAACTATTTAATATTTTAATTGTTGTAATTATATAAAAAGTTTTTTTTTTAATAGAATTGAATTAATTAAATTTTACTTATTAAGCAATATCTCTAATTGCTGTATTAAGTATTTCCTTTATATTCTAATATCAAAGTCTAATCGATTCTATCAATTTTAGTTTAAATTTTTAGATATTATATATGCATACATAACTTATTATACTACTAGATACTACTATAGATGATAATAGATTAAGGAAATACAAAAAAATTGAACAATTATACAAAAATGTTTGCAACTGAATACATATTATAATTATATAAAAAACTAATTACAGTTTTGATTAAAAAGTACTGTACAAAAAATAAAATATTTATAGAATAAAAATATTATAAAATTCAATAAGTTATCAAATAATGATTTAACTTTGATACAAATACCACAGAATCCGGATTCTACTGTAAGTGCCAATTGGTCTACTAACAGTAGTAGACTTAACATTGAAATTATTTTTGAGAATATTCTCTTTTCTCGAGGTTTTAAGCTCTTGTGTGACTTGGTTTTGAAGAGAGAATAACTTAAAAAATTATATACAGGGTGTTCCGATAAAAGAATAATACTATAAAATAGAAAGTATTCAAACGATTTGTTCTGTGTTCTATGTTTGTTCATTCTCTACAGATTAAATCTTGCAATACAGGCTACAGTCTCTTACTTATTTTAGTCTGACTTAAAAATTCCATAACTGTTATACTTTTCATTTATAGGATTATAATCTGCTAAAAAACTTTAAAAAACTGTAATACACATGTTTGGTATGAATATAAATTTTATATAAATTTCCAGAATCTCATGTAGAATTTATAAAAAAGCGAATTTCGAATTTCATGAATTTTTAATTTCTTTTCAGTTTGACCGTAATTATATACTATATATATATATATATACTTTATTATATAATATACATCCTAATACGTGCATAGAATTGTCATTGTTTTAGAAAGAAAAAAACAGTTATATTATTTTCATTGAATATATATTAAACATTTCAATATTTAATTAGATTTTATTTTTAAAACCCTTTTACTAATAATTGTTTTTAGATTTGTTTTTTTTTTTTATTTTTCTGTGTTCATTAATGTCATTGCATTTAAATTTATGTGTGTGTGTGTGTGTTAGTAATAAATTGATAAAATTGATTGGGTTTTATTTTGTTTCAGGAGTGTAACAACAACAAAATTAGAATTACCTTTTTAATTTAAGAGGATGTCACTTTTTAACCAATTTTTTTTTTTGTTTTTCCTTCTTTTGTTTTAATTTTTCCTATTCTAATCCTTAAGTAGATCAGTATACATATATATATGTATATATGTATATAAATATATCCACCCATGTATTTAAACAATGTAATTTACAATTATATACATGTGTAGAATTTTTTGTGGTTCTTAATTTACTTTTATTCAAAGTCAATAAATACTATACTAATACATAGATATATATATATGTATGTATATATATAAGTAGATTTTTCTTTTGAATTTTATATATTTGGATTTCTAGAATTATATTCGACTAATACTAATTGTATGTATATTTTTTGTTTTTCATGTGTTTGTACTTCTACAGATATATATATATATATATATATATATATATGTACACAAGGAATAACAAGAAAATCATTTTATGATTTTGTGAAATATCCGGTACTTATAAAACACCTTTTGTAATTCACATAGTATAAGTAAAAAATGAGAAGAAAATAATAATAAAATTTAATATTATTTAATAATATATACAATATATACGTATATGTATCATTACGTATACATGTATTATAAATGGAAATGAAATGAAATAAATAAATAAATACGAATTATAATAATTTGGAAGGAATATTATTCAAGTACAGGACCAAATTTTTCCATTTTGAATAATTTATTCAAACTATATAATGTAAATTTTTTTAGAAATTTTGGACTTTTTTGGAACTTATGTATGTATATATGTATACATATATGTATTCATTTTTATATTTGACAAATTATGCATAGAAAATTTGTGAATGTCCAGTTTTAAAAAACTATATTGGGAAACTTTTACTCAATTTGTATAACGGGACATTCAACAACTTCCCCTGAATTTAAATTATACAATTTAGAAAAAAACAATGTTTTATAATAAAAGCAGGTGGTTCTGTTTGTAAATTACAAAAGTGTACGGATACGGGTAGTAATAAAATTATTTAGAATAAGTATTTTAACAAAAGGGTTAGAACTGGTTAAGTAGGTTTAGTTTAAGATTTATTACTATTCAATGAAGTCATGAAGTTTGCAGATCGTTTACTAGTATTTTTAAATAAACATCAAGGTTTGATACTAGAAATTTGTTAAATTTCCTTCCATAAATTATTTATATTTTATTTTTTTTAGAAAAACCAGTATTACTTCAGTTTTTAATCTTTCGTCATTAAATAAGCAGAGTATTTTTTATTTAATTACTTCAAAAATCGATTGGTGAATGAATTAAATAAATTGTGATCAACGAAAGAAGTTTGGGTCCCAAACCCTTAGCTGGCTATTAAGAAATAATATTAGATAGCAGATTGACCAGATTTTTATAAACTTTTTTTAAAAATACGTAAACAAATGTATGGGATTCCATATATTATTTAATTTACCGTTATGCGGTAGTTAATTTTTGTAAAATGCTTTACCAATTTTTGTATCTTCTAAGCGGCTTGAGATGCGTGAACTTGAAATTTTTGGAGGAAATTAAAAAATTATTTTAAGAGAAGACTTTTAAGAAAACTTTTTAGTATGACCTAAATCGTTTGGGAGCTATAAGAGGTCAAAAATTATTAAACTTTGAAATATTTTGAATACCTGTAACTTGAACAGCTGTCCAAACATTTATGAAAAATATATAATAAATGGAACTCTATTTTAACATGTGTATTCAGCATTTGCCTAACATGTATCTTTAAAATTAAAAGAAGTGTCTGATGATTTTTTTACAATTTTTCTTATATAAAAACTGTCTAATAAAAGTTCTAAAATCATTTTACAATATACTTTTATTTTCAAAACTTAAAATGGAATAAGGCTTCATCTTGAAAATTTGTTTTTTTAAAAACTCTTGCATTTCTTCATTACTTGCTTTATGTAAAAAATTTCAATACCTTCTGGTTAGTATTTCGGTTAGTGTAGCACTTATCAGTGTTAAATTATTACAGATTAACTTAGCAATTTTTAAAATTTTTACAAAGTCCTTATAAATATGTATATATATATATATATATATATATGATATATATAAACTAACTCATATCTGAATATTATTTGTAAGTAAATATATTTAAAATATATCTTTTAATCTTATCTCATTAAATTTAATTATTATCTAAAATCAATCAAATATATATATAAAATCTATCTCTCTCTCTCTCTCTCACTATTATTAAATACCTATTATAATAAATAAAAATTGCATGTTTTTTTAAATCTCAAATTATATAAAAATAAAAATAAAAGTAAAAAAAAAAAATTAAATAAAAAATATAAGAAGCAATAAAGAAAAGGAAAAACAATTCACTTAAAAATCACCATGTTATTTCATAAAAGAGTAAGCATTACTTTTATATTTTATGTTAATTTCTCATGTTATTTTTTATCCTTCTCTGTTATTGTTTATTTCTATCCTACGTACGTTAATTGTATATATATATATATGCATAAATATTTCACTATTTTCAGTTTTTTTTTATATATATTTCCTTGCTGGTAACTGGGCGGCTCTTAAGTATCTTTTAAAATAATACTTCAATATTTTTTTTATTTTTATTCGTTTTATTTTTGGTTTTTTTTTTTTTTATTTTTGGTTTTTTTTAAAACATCGAAAACGGGATAAAGAAAAAAATTGCGAGAGAAAATGACGGAAGCTATTATGTTTTAAATATTTGTATATTTAGGAAGAAATAAAAAAAAACAACAACAACTACAAATGTATATATAAAATCCGTTAAAAAAAAATAACATTCAGAAACAATAACAAAAACAATAGTAAGAAAGAGAAAAAAAACGTATTTTATTTTAACCAAAGATTATAAAATTGTGTATTATGACAAAAAAAATCTTAAGTCAGTCAACAGCCACAATTCCCATAAGAAAATTATATAATACTAGTACATACTTAAAATTGCAGTCGTTATTGTAATAGCGGTTGCCCATAGTTTTAAACTTACACACAAACTTTGGATGGGATATCTTATAGATATTTGGGTATATCTGACATATAAATGCACTTGTAATTAAGCTTTTTATCTAGGTTCTAATTTTAGTTTTAATAACTTGATAACTACTGTAGTTAACAGAAATATGCAGATATTTTTGCATTTCTCAGTATTTTAATAGTCCTATCCAATTTTCTCCATCCCCCATAATCTAACAATTGCAAATATTCTTAACCTGAATTCTGACATTTCTCTATATCTCCATCCTAGTGAGCTAACTGTACATTTATATCACAGGTCTTTTAGGGTGGGTTTAATTCAAAAATAGTCATAGTTTTGGTTGTGTTAAAGTCGTACATTATCCATAGGAGCAACGCACAATTGCAATAGATGGCTTTCAAGCTTTCAACTGTCCCTCTTAAATGAAAAATATATTTCTTAATTTATGTTTTAATAATTCAAATACAGAGCGCCACTAATCACATACCAGATAGTCAATGTTTAGGGATCAACGATTTGGTTTAAATATCAAAATACGTTCTAATTAATTAAAAAAAATGAAAGACGAAAACCTAGAAATAGTAAATTAATCCAAATAATCTGAATTCTAGCCAGGGAATTATACAGAGTCTAAGATTTTATACGGAGTTAATTCGTGAATTAAATGCCTATTAAAATTTTTAAATTTTATTTCCAGTGATTGATATATTAATAAGGCATTATAATTCGAAAGCTGGGTTTAATAAAAGACTGAGAATCTTGTTTAGAGTATGGCTATTCAAAAATATTACTGGAAAAAATTCAGCAATCTATTGGGAATTCTTTATTTATTATCAAGATTCTACTACAAAACTTATCCTAAACTGATAAATAGGTTAAATAATTTTATTTAATAAGTTTCTTAAAATTCAACTAGTTAATTGCATATAAGAAAATATAAAGGATAAGAGGATTTGTTTTTAGAATTGTATTAAAGGCACTATAAAAAAAGGCACTCTTAACTTAAAGTAAGTAGACCTTTTTATTGAAAAAAATCAAATGAACCAGTGAATAATCACTAAACTCTATTTCTGTAATGCAGCTTTAAACGAATAACTAAGTCAATTCATTAAAAACCCCTTTATACAAGAGTTCAAACAATTTCTTTTATTTAAGCCCCCTATTTATTTAATTTAGCCGTCTTAAAAAGCCCCTCAAAAAATATTATGGAATATGCAAATATATGTGCATATTTCAATTACCTGCTTAAATAATTTCAAAAACTTTTTCAATTCACTTCTCTTGTATATAAGTATACTTAATTATATATTTAAATTTAAAGTTTTGAATATTACATGATTTTTATATACTTGAAATATAAGTTTTAGAACCATCATACTAATAAAAAGTTAATATTTAAAAATAAAATTTGGAACAAATTCTTATTAGAATGTGACTAAACAAAATATTATTAAAAAAAAAAAAACAGAACTAATTTTAATGTAATGAGAAAAATAAGAAAAGGCTAAAATAAAAGTTATAAAAACCATAATAAACGTTTATGTGTGTGTGTAATATAGGGTTTAAGGAAAAATAACCGCAGTTAAAAAATATATATATAAATATATTATATACATATTTATACATAAAATAATAAAAAAAAAAAGCTGTTTCTAAAGTGATTTTGAATGACCGTTTTTATATATTTTAAGAAAATTTTATGTAGTTGTTGTTGTTTTTGTTTTTTTTATTTTTTTTTTATTTTAAGTACTACGGTAACAATATTTACAGTTATACTGTTTCCGTAATTTTATATTTTATGTGTTATGTTTACTATTATTATATTTTCGTTTTTTTTGGGTTTTTACTTTCTTTCCCAAAATTTACGGTTATTTTATATTTACTGGATATATATTATTTACAGTTATATTATACAACAGTTATAAACATGCATGCAATGAAAAACAACAACAAAAAAAAACTTTTATTATAAATATTAAGTATATTTAATTTTCAATCAGACAAGTAAGGAAGCAGTGAAAATATGAGTGAAAAGAATAAATTTTATTAAATAAAAATATGTTGGAGGAGTTTCTAAATTTATCGCACTAGCAGGTGGTACTAGTACTAGTACTTTGCAATTGCACTTTCGTGTTCGATATTCTGACTTTCGATTTTGTAGAATTTTACGGCAGGCAATGAGTTTTTGGCAATTTCAGTATTACAATGATGCAAATTGTTAATTATCATGCCTTAAATATGATTTTTTCAATATTTTATATTTTAACGGCCAAAATTAATTTTAGCAAAATTTAGCATTTTTTTTTTGGTTCAAGGTATTATGGCACATCTTAAGTAAATTTTCATGTGGAATTTTATTGAGGAACGATTTTTTTACAAAAATTGTTTTTAACAATTTTCTAATAATTAATTTTTAATATTGATAAATTTTTTATTAATTTTAACGGCAGAAATAAGTTTTAGCATAATTTAGCATTTTTTTTTAATTCAAAATATTATGGCACACATCGAGCAAATTATAAAATTTTATTGAGAAATGAAAATTTTTTTCAATGAATATATGTTCCCAATCAATGTCTAGAGATCATTTAGTAAGATAGACCAATTCTAGTATCATAGTGTTTACAATTTAGAACATAAACAATGTGATTACTTTATTATAGGGTAACACTTTATTGTAGGGAAGAGATAAGAGTTTAAAAGTGATATGAATTTTAAATATATTAGTAATCTTTATTAACCTTTATTATTATATATATAGTACCTAATCATTATTGTTTTATGTTATATTAAGATTAAATTTACGTATTGAAAGTTGAGTATCGGTTAATTTGTTTCATATCGAAAATAACATGAACTGATCTTAAATTAAATGGATTAAGACTGTTTTAATATTGAAGGTTTTGTAAATAACTTGTTAACGATTGTCCAATCTAGATTAGTTTTGTAGGTTTTAAGTATTTATTGCAGAGAAGACTGAAAGATATTTGCAAAAATTTTAAAAGATCTTTAAACTATACTTTAAAGTTAAATTATCATTTTCTAAAATGTCGGTTTGCTTCACATATACAATGTGCCACTAATTATAAATTAAATATATTATGTTTTAAAGCAAATCTGATGTTTTTTTTTTATAACTATCATATTTTTTACATACATATATTTAAGTTTTTACCACATGTTTATAATTAAACAAGAAAGTTAAAAACTATTCTTATAAATTGTTGTTTTTTTTTATTAAACTCCAGAACAAAGCCATATAAATATTTTATAAATAAGTTTTTCCAAAAAAAAGGAAAACTACTAGCTAATGAAAACTGTACATATATACTGAAATATAATACATTTATTTACATATATAGTTATTTATAATATTCTTATTTATATAAACACAATTAAAGAAATCATCTTACAAGTATATATGTATATTTATCTCGTTTTATCTTAGGATACGTATATCCGTTTTTTATTTTCAAGAAAAACTTTGTTTTTTTTTTTTTAATTTTAAAAATTTTCGTCCTTGGAAAATCCCGTATGAGCAATTCATGTTAATTATGCAAATTTTAATTTCATGATCCTTATATTATACTGTTTTTTTGCTAAAACTGTTATATTAAGAAAAATTAAGATTGTTTTTTGGTACTTCGTTCAGTATATATGTATAAGTATATGTATTTTAGAAAAAAGTGTGATCGTTGTTTGAAATAAAAATAATTTTGAAAATATTTCAGTTATAGATTTAATTTAGTATTGGAGTTCTTTTAATTGGTAATACTTAATATTAAAGTTGATAATAATGAATAAAATTGCTACTGTAACTAGTTTTCAAATTTTTCAACTCTTTAAACCAAACTTTAGTTTAGCTTTCAGTACTTGAAACTACAAAGAAATTGTGAAAAGTTATCTGAAGCCAAAAGTAGTATATAAATTATTAAATTCTGTGATGAGATTATCATATAAATTTTTATGATTTCAATTGAATATTAGTTTTAGTCGATCTAGATGATATATAGAGGACTTTTCCATTCAAAAATAGCTCTACAATAAGTTCCGACCTATTGCATATATCTACACACCCACAACCACTTCTAAATTCAAATTCTTTTTTACTTCAATAAAATTCTTAATATCTTTTAATACTAATTTGACTGTGAAACGGAAACTATCTAGAACTTTTATCTACCAAATAATTTATCCAAAGGATAGCTATCTAGAAGTTTATCTGCAATCGATGAAACAGGCCCGAAGAATACTAATAAATAGTACAATCCATTCCAAATTTTTCAATAAACATTGTAATATAACCTGCAGCTATAAGTTTTCTTTGCTTAATTCTTTTATAGTACGTAATCTACAAAAGAACTGGATGTTCATTATAGTTCTGAAGATATTTGAAACGATTTTTGAGTAACACAAGAGAAAAGCTGCAAAAAATTTAGGAGGAATAACAATTAAATTTGTTAGATGGTTTCAAAAATTATTAATTCATTTTTATTTTACTTTTTTTTTCTCATATACAGATGTACATATATTCATATATATATCAAATATATACATTTAATATATTTGTATCTATCATATGAATCATTTATTCATGGAAAAGGTAAAAGAAGTTCATCCTTTAAGGATTTTTATCCTTATATATATATGTAATATGTTTTCATAATTTATTAATGATGAAAATTTCATTTTGTTTTTTTATTTTTTTCTAAGACAAAAAAAAAATACTTTAAATACCTGTACAGGTATTTTATTATCTGCAGTACAAATTGTATAGTTTTAGTGTAACAAAAGCATTTGTTGATGAATGAAAGAACATTTATTTACACAATAAAAAAAACATATGTACTAAATAGTTTTACTTTAGTTTTAATAAGATATCAAATTATTTAGTACAAAAGTTATAATTAAACAAGTAAACTATACAGGTAAGTAATACAGGTGTAATAAATTGAAAATGAGAAACATTTATTAGATTTGATGAATGAAGTCTTTCTAATAAAAGTAGAATCTTGTATTTAAGATCTATTAACAGCAATTAACTATATGTGCTAATTTTTCCCAAGTTATTCCCAAGGTACAATATTGTTTCCATGACAAAACGTCACATTTTTGAAGAATGTTAGTAATAAGGTAAATGCAGTTATTTATTTAATTTGGGAAAACTTACATTCTTTAAAAATAATATTTCATATTTTCAAGGAACTGAAAAAGTTTTAAAATATTGTTAAAAAAAGTGTTATCTGTATTCATGGAAACCTTAAATGGTCCTCATGGAACTAATAAATTGAATTCTATTAGATAATTTTTTTCTTTAAGATTTAACTTTATATTTTATAAAAGATGCGCAATAATTAATTAATTTAACTAAAATCGAATAACTCTGTAATAAAAAATTATTTCGCGCCTATAAATATGCAATATGATTTCATAAATTCTAAAAAGTTATTTATCTTGAATTTTTAACTTTCTAAATAAAATAATTTTTTAATTATTATTTATACGCTTAAAAACTCAATTAAATATTAATTATCTTAGCTTAATATTCTGTTATCTTAAGTTAAAACTTCTTTTTATTATTGCCACCTATTATAATCTGAGCTTTATATAAAGTGTTATAATAACTTTAAAATTTTATATGATCAGAAATAAAAAAATAAACAATCTATTAAATATTATCAAAAGAATGGAAGAATATTTTGTTAAATTTAGTATATTTTAATATATAATTTTTATTTTATTTTATTTAAAGTACAGTTATATCTTTATATTCTGGAATTTTCTTTTTAAATAATAGCAGTTTCAAGACAATAAAGAGATTTTTTTATATATATATATATAAACACATTTATATATATATATATATATATATATATATATATATATATATATATAAAAACTTTGTAATATATATATATATATATATAAAACACAATTGCATTAAATAAAAGAAAACTGTTTGCTGTGAATTTGAGTGATAAATTAAAGTTTTAAAACACTTTTTTTTTCATATGTAGAAAAAATTTAAATTATGTATGAAAAATACTTTTGAGAATAAAATTATAAAAAAAAAACACAATGAATGACGTTCAAAAATTTTAATATTTATCAATTTAATTTATTTGTTTTTATTTTGAACGACATATTCTTAAGAGAATTTAAATGCTCTTTTTGTTATAGTGGATTTTAAAATGTATAAAAGATCATCTAAAATGTGATTCAAATATAAGAAGTTGTATTGGGAAATTTTACTGAAAAATCAATTATATTATTTGTTAATTTCTTTGGTCTATTTTTGGGAAAAAGTTATTGGATATTCATTAAAAGAATCCTTAAAAAAAGTTAAAACTTTCATTGGATAGCTAAATTTTGCCAGTAAACTAAGCTTAGGACGAACTCTACTTAATAAATTAAAAATGTTTGTCATTCTTGCTAAAAATACAAAATTAGAAGAAGGTTTTTTGAGACTACTTTAAATTTGGTTGTTTTAGTACTCCAAAGTTTTTTGAACTCCAACAAAATGATTTTAAATCTTTGTTTGGTCTCATTATAGACTACAGCCTTATGAAGTGCTTCTTCAATAAAGTTAAACAAGATGAAGTCAACAGATGACATCTCTTTTTAAAGGACTTTAAAGAAAAGCGCATCTTAACTTTTGCTACATACCAAGGGAAAGTAAAACACTTAATGTTCTAGAAAAGGAGTTTCCCACAATAGACAAAAATTGCCTTTTAAAAAGTTCTTGAGTTTTCATAAATCTGTTTAAATTGGATTGAAAGTAATTGCATTATATGGATTTAAAATCGATTCAAAATGGACTCAAAATGGATTCAAAATGGATTCAAAAGTCATAATGCTCTTAGGTTTTCTCCATTAAAAAAGGAAAATAATCGTTAAATCGATGATTTGATATTAATCGAATCCTGGATTAATTTGCTACTCCTGAAATTCCCAATTTTGGATTTTTGATTTGAATTAAAAATTTTTTAGATTTTATGCCTAAACAAAGAAAATTTTTAAAAATCGTGGATTAAAATTGTGCTAAGAACGAATAATAAATAAAGTTTGGAAAAAATTTGAAATTTCTCAATGTTTAAAAGTGTAAAAACTGAATTATAGAATTTTTTAAACAAATAAACAATAAATAAGAGATTTTGAAATGTTTTTTCCTCAAACAGAACTAAATAAAAAACAAACACACAATTTTCCACGTTTTTCATAAAACGTAAACAAAACATAAGATTAATTTTTCATTTTCCAGGATGTGCAATGGTGTGACAATATTTGCGTTTCTTTAAAAAATAACAAAAGAACAAAAAATTAAATGAATATTAAATTAAAAAAAAGGCAAAATTACTTGCATGCAAATCTATTTACATATAACGGAAAAAAATTCTATTCAATTTACAGTTATTTTGATAAAGAAATAAATGTATCTTGCTGTTTGTTAACTTCCCATTCCTGAATATTAAACATTTGAAATCCAACTTAAAAAACAACTTTTAAAATCAAAAAATGACAAATTAAAAACGTTAAAAAAGGGCGGTGGATGGGATGGTGATGTGATAATGAAGTACTCGTGAAAATTACTTTTCCAAAAAAACACATAAACGCCTTTTTTAAAAATAAACATTTTATGAAATTAAGATATCCAAAAAAAAACAGACTTTATTTAATAAACATGTCATCAATATTTTTTTTTACTAGCATGCCATTTTATGTTATGCAAGTTTTTCTCTTCGGTGGTATGCGATAACAATTTGAAAAATGTTATAGAACAAAAAAATGGTGGAATAAAGTAATAAACAGTTAAGATAATAGTAAAAAAATAATAGTAAATTATTGTAAAATAGATTAAGACACAATACAAAGTTGATTTTGCACAATAATAATAACTCCTATTTTTTTTTAATTTGAAATTTTGTTACAATGGTTTTTTTTTTGCTAAGAAGTGCTTGAAAATTTTTGTTTAACTATAATATTCTTCAAAAATTAATATAGAAAACTTGTAATCAAGAGTGAAGAAAAAACCACTTGTATAGTTAACAAAATCAGGGATAGTTCAGACATACTATGAGGAATGCAATTACACATATAAACTGTAATGTGATTGGGGTGTATCCTGTATTTTCCTTTATTTATTCCTGTGGTTGCCAGTACATCATTTGCCTGTGTCTTGATTTGCTTGCATTTTCCATTGCCTAAATACATATATATATATATATATATATATAAAGGTTTTAATCGAGATTTTGTAGCCAAGACAAATTATTAAATCCCTAAATTTTGTAACAATCTTTAAAATCTCACCCTACTGAGAATCTCATCTCATCACATATACATATATTATACAAATATTCTATCAATAAATGCTTCAAACCCTGTTTTTGTAAAATACAAGCAATTTAAAAAAGTAAAGTGGATTATAGACAAATGATACTATGGGAAAATGATGCAAATACATCATACATGATGTCCTCCCATTTTTCAATATTCAAATACGTTTACACATAGATAAAAATATTTGTTAAGAGCTAAGTTCCCGAAAACAAGAGTTAGGAGGGTTAATAACTTTCAGAGTTTATTTTATATCTTTTATACCATTTCTTAGAAACCAAAAAGTTTATTGACAAAATTGTAGACTTAGCTGTTAGATCTTAAGATATTTTCAAAATGATGGGGTAGTGAAAATTGGTTAAAAACTTGACGATGAATCAGATCTTTCAGACACTCTTTAGGAGAATTTATGATGCAGAATATTAGTGGCTCTAAAGTTTTTTTATATGCATCTAGAAAACCTAAGTTCATGATCGTTGGATGAAGTTAAAAGTAATAGATTCAGGCTAATTTTAGAACTCTGTTTATTATTACAATTACACTTAAAATGGGATTAAAATTAATTCAAAACAGGTGTTTCTATTTATTTTAGAATTTACACCATAGTTGTAATATTTTAATGTTTTCGACAGTTTCGAACCTAAATTCAAATGTTGAAATTTAATTTACCCCTTTCAAAAATTTTAGGAATAGGGAAATGTACAATTCGTTTCGTTGCAATGGTTACTAGGAAAAAAACTTATGGAATGGAGATTATAGATTTTGGATTAAGTAGAATAATCCAAATTCACAAGTCCCATTTCACAATGAAAATCTATATATACATTTTTAAAATTTTATAATTCAAATTGAAATTATCCAGTTCTATAAAAGAATAAAATATTAAATGAAATCTAATATTGAATTTACAATCATACATACATGATAAATTAAATTAAATTACTATCTCTCCCTTTAGAATTATTTTAAAAAAAAAACTATCACCAAAGTATAAATATTCTGTATAATACTTTAATAAGTAAAACAATATGAAATAATACTCATATAGAACTTGAATAGATAAAAACTACAACAAAGTTTTTTAAAATGATGACTTTTACTGTAATGGTTCTAGAAGTAAGAGTAGAATGCTTATAATGGAATATGAAAAAAAAAAAAACGAAACCTTAAGATAAGTAATTCTTTTCCTAAATGAGAAAAAAAAAAAATAAAATTTTTATAATAGAAACTGAAACATTTATTTTTTTTCTTAAATATCTTATATCTTAAGATACAGAACCATGTTAAGAATTGAAAGAAAATATACGTTAAAAACTATAAAACTACAAAAATAATAATAAAAAATTCTAAATAAATAGAAATAAATGGATGGGATAAAATTTTTTAAGTTTTCCATTTTTTTTTGTTTCTTGCCCTCCACAAAATATTAAAGGAAAATATATATGTATATATATACAACAATGGAAATTGTTTTGTTCCTTGCAAAAGTCAATTGTTGAATACCGACCGCAATATTACTTTTCAACAGATGGGTATCCCTTTTAGTGAAATTACTATATTGTGTACACCCTTTTTTTAATATTATTACTATTATGTTAAAAGGTATGTACTGGTATCTGAATGTAAGTAGAGAATCCCTTTTGAACCTTTCTATACTAAGAAAGGACACTATACTCCACTTTTATCTCTTTCTAGTTTATTTGTTCTTATTCTTTTTCAAAATGCTTTTGTCAAATGGAAAACTTTCAATATATTCTAAAAAAATAAAATGAAGATATTTTGAGTTGGAAAATTGTCTCAAACATCTTTTCTTGTACTTATCGTTGATTTCTTTTACTTTCGAAGTTAAACAAAATGAAAGGAATAATAGAACTTAGCTATACTATTTCATTAATATTTCAAAGTGGATAGTTTCACTTTTTCATTCTGTCTATATAGTACCAGTTTATACTTGGGTATATATACATATTTAATTAGGGAAGGAATGCATTAGCGCGATTTGGGTATAATTTTTAATATTATCTTTATTTTTAAGTTGAATATTAAACAAAAGAATTTCTGTTACTTAAATTACACAAAGGTATTAGAAAAAATTCTTTTAAATAAATTAAAAACCACGTTTAATTTATCTAATGACACAATTTTTTTTTTTCACACTTTTAAATTTCATTTCTTATGATGTAAAATTTTTTTTCACAAAATTATTTCACTTTTAGTAATTAATTCATTATAATTTCAAGAAGTGTGTTGGACATTTACAAAAGGTTCCAGGTGTTCATGTAAATGTTAAATTGATTTTAAGTTTTTTAATCAAGGAATGTTAGTCTCTTTGTTTTAATCAAAGAATGTGAGTATTATAGAATTTAATTTGATTTTTTGTAATGGAGTTACTAATTATGTTTAATTTTCAAAATGGATTTCAGAAAAACGTAATTGGATTAATAATACTAACTTGGTTAACTGGAGATATAATTAACTGGACTCATATAATTAATTTTCTAACTTAAGAAACTAGTCAATCCGTCTTTATTAACTAATTATTTTCAAAGCAGGCTTTTTTTTTAAATTTACACTATTTGGTTTTTACACACTATTAAATATGTCCTGTAGTAGAAAAAAATAGGGTTTAAAACGTGTATTACTATTTTGCAAAATTATTGCATACTTTTAGGCAGTTTTCGTTTTAACGCTCTATTAAAATCATTCTTTCTTTGCTTTCGATTTCCTTTAAAAATTTCTATTTTTTAACATCTAATTCATCAATTTTGAGAAAGATTTTAAAATTAAAGTTGTTTTATATCCAAATCAAGTACTCGTTAGGTAAAATATAGTTTAAATATGAA
Organism: Dolichopus griseipennis; assembly: GCA_963082915.1. Taxonomy (NCBI): domain Eukaryota; kingdom Metazoa; phylum Arthropoda; class Insecta; order Diptera; family Dolichopodidae; genus Dolichopus; species Dolichopus griseipennis. The sequence goes on from OY720445.1 coordinate 3,706,545, forward strand.
ATATTAAAGGATGATTTAAATGAGGACGTACTTAGCGGAGTCACAATTCTTTCTCAGATAAAACATGGTTCAAAAATTGTGATTTTTGACTTTTGTGTGTTAATAATTGTTATTTCAACCAAAAAAAATGTAATTCAGATTTTAAAATAATTTAATTCACTTCTAATTTCTTAAAAATCATCTTCCATTAAACAATAAACTATAAAATTCCTGAATAGTAATGAATAAATACCTTTTTTTTTTAATTATTTTATTTTTTAATTTTTAATTAGAAAACTTTAATAAAATAAAAATATTTTAAATTAAGTAACCATAAAATATGAAATTTAATATTGAAATTTTAATAGAAAAGAATTACTTGAATATAAACAACACTAAGGTAAACATTTAATTTCCAAACTTCATATTTAATAATTTTTCAAAAAAAAAAACCTAACATAAAATACAAGACTTATTTCAATTATATCCTGTTTCTTTAAAAAAAAAAAAAAAAAATAAAATACAAAAATACAGGACATTAAATAATTCAAAAATTTGTTTTTTTTTATTTTTTTAGATTAAATTAAACAACAATTTACAAGTTTGCTTTAATAAGTACAATAAGGAAATTGCACTAAAAAATTTCAAAAAACAACAACAAAAGAAACAAAAATTGAATAGAAAATAAAGTTTGGTTTGGAACTGAATAAGGAAGGACGGAAGGAATAAAAAAAAAATTTTTTTTAACTTTGAAAACTACCCCTTATTTCTTTTTTATTTTTTTTTTGATTTTTCATATTCTTATTATTGTTTTGTTAATTTGATACTAACGGTAAAATTTTCCTTGCAAAAGAAAAACAAAATATTAAAGTTTTGTATATATATATATATTTTAATATTTTTTATGAAAATATGAAAATATCTCAAAATACCGGAAATTTTGGATTTTACAATTCTCTATCGTACTATTTATTTTCAATTTCGTTTTTTACATATGATTTTGTTGTATTTGTATTTTATGAATCTGCATATGTGAAACATAAATATATTTGTATTTACAGATGTTGGGTTATAAATTTCTCAAAAATTTATTTTATTTTTTTAATATTTAAGTTTTTTGGCAGTAGTTTTTGTGAAATGCAAGTTTTTAGGAAGTTTTATATAAAATAGTTAATAAAAATTTGAAATAGTCCTGATTATTATAGTAAAATTTGATTTGATGCAAATTGGGTCAAATATTACTAGATACAAGGGTCAGCTATTTATTGAATAGAATAGATATTGTAAACCATATTAATTTGATCCATTCTAGAATTAAATTTTAAAGTGAAAGTGTGGTAAGGTTCAATCTCTTGTATTTAATTAAAAATTTGGGAAAGAGATACAAGTCTATAGTTCAATATTTTACAATATTGCTGAAAACGTTGGGTTTTACTCTTCCTATTTATTTATTTATTAATTACGTACAATTATAAATATTTGCACGCAGTTTTGGGACCAGTTGCCAAATAAATATGTTGGCCAGCTGATAGATATTTAATTATAAGTTATTTCTATATAATTTTATATTGTTATATTCCATTTATTGAGTTTAAACAGCCAGGAATCGAACTCGGGACCTTTCGCATGAATGACCGGCACTCTTCCTTTTAAGAACAGGAGACAAGTATTTGAGCCTGATTGTTTTTTTTTAAACGTTTTTTACTGTACAAGTTCTTTAAAAACTAAAGTTTAAAATTTATTAGATGAAAATTTTGTCTCCTGTAGATATTTATTGCTTTTATTAAATGCTTTTTAATTATAAATTGTAAAAAAAATTGTTAAGTAATTTTAATAAAAAGAATTTAAATGTGTTCAATTTTATTTTTGTTTGTTGATCCTTTTGTACTAAAATTAATTACTTCAAAAAATTTAAACTTATAATACCATTTTTCTAAATGTCACAGTAGTTAAGACGTGAACCTTATCAATCTTCAATCTTTTAGTTCAGATTCAAACCTCGGATAGGTTACTCTCTATTGTGAATATTAATTAAAATTGTAATAACTGATGTCGCATAATAATTTAAATAGTATTTATAAATATCGTTATAACTAATTAATTAGTAATTAATTCTTGTGTATAAGAGATTGTCTATTTTTTTTTTTTTTGTTATTTCTTTATTGAGTTTATAAAAATCTTAATAACTTTTAAATTTGACAATTAGATTTTGTCTAACAATTCAATATGGATGACTTAAATATATGTTCTGCCAACTATGACATTTAAAGCAATATGTTTAACATTAGTGTTACCATCTACTTCCAATTTTTTATACTTAGTAAGAATACTTTTAAAATTTAAATTCTATTTACATACTTACTCAAAAACATATTTACATGTGATCTAAATAAGAGCTTATCTTGTACAATAGCTAATATCGAGTTATTAGATATTTACTCATATGTGACATTAGTTGTCAATGTTATTTTTTCATAATATAAATTTTTGCGAGACTCTAAAATAAAAATTCTAATAACATCGAATTGAGATTTTTTCGAAACAAATTGAACAGGGCATTTGAAGTACGATGAAATTTCAAAAAACATTTATAATTTTTTACAATATTTAATTATATAAGTTTTTCGAATATTGAAATCATATTGTAATAAAATTAAAAAATATCAGAATAGTAAACCTGTATACAGGAAAATCTGGGGGAAATTTGATATTTTTAATTTTACTTTTATTACTTATTATCATTATATATATATGTATATATATATAAATTTGTGTGCATTTTAATATACTATACAATTAATATACAATCATTAGAATTGTGTGTTGTATAATAATTGTTATGTACTTTTGAATATAATTTTATATTATGGGAAAATTTGTTAAGAAAAGTTTTACAACTACACACACACTGCTATACCCACCTTTGTTTTTCAACTTATTTATGACATTAAAAATAAAATTATTTTATATTTTCAAATGTAAAAAAAAAAAAAAAATTAAATTTAAAGTAAATAAATACTAGTAGTACTCGTATGTGAGTATGCATTAATGTTTTTCAAAATGACATACACATATACATAAATATTATAAAATATAAAGATAGTTAAGAAGTTGTTTTTGTTTGTCTGTTGTCTTTATTGTGGTAAGAATTGAATTGAATGCATGCAATTCACAATAAATGATATGTGTACTGTTATACTAATGGTGTGTTTTTCATTTTGTTTTTTTTGTTTTTGTTTTTTTTTAGAAAATTTTATTTTATTTACGGTATCTTAATTTTATTACAATAATAATAGTAATAATAAAAATAATTTGAAATTATTAAAAAAAAAAATATACTAAATATTATTTATATTGTAAGAAGTATAAAATACTATTGAAGTCGGAAATAACAAATTTTTTCAAAAGGAAATGGAATATTTGTTTTTTGTCTTTTTTTTCATTTTTGTTTTTTTTTTTTATGAGTTATATTTGATTTCTAAGGAATAATTACTGTAAATAAATGATATTAGGTATATATATACTTTACCACCACTTACTTAAAAAAAAATTCATAAGAAAATATGCATAATTTGTTAAAAAAAAAATTTAAGAAGATTAAGGAATGGAAATTTATAAAATGAATATATGAATTGTTAAATTGTTATCTACATTTACAAAAATTGTAGAATTAATTTCAATCTTTACAAATTGTAAATAAGTCAGATGCTAATTTTCAGAATGCATGATAAACTTTAAAAAATGTTTCACGAACTGAAGGAAATGCTATAAATGAATGTTTATAAAGAATTGGAACCACTGAACCTATGATAAATGACGTAGTGGTAAAGTCGTCGATTTTCAAATGGAAGGTCTTGGGTTCGAACCGCGGTTAGATCATATCTAATAAAAAAAAATATTGTAAATTTGTATAACTATATCGTAATTAGATTATAAATATATATATATAAATCTTGTGTAAGAATGTAAGATAATAGATGGCGCACAAAATTAAGCTACAACCAAATAATTAACAACTTAGTGAATATAGAGATTAACGAAACTGAAGCCTAGTCTAAATGACTTGGATTATGCCTTACCTTCTTTAAAGAAGTGGAAAAGAAATACAAAAAAAAACTGACAGTTATTTAATATCTGAAGCATTGAAAAGTTTCAGCAGCCCTTTAATCAAGTCATAAATGCGTTTAAGTTTCTAGGTTCAAAAAACTGTAATGTATTTCTCACTTAGAACCACAGCTAGATAAATATCTTAGAATAAAAGAAGAAAATAGGATGTCTCAAAGAAAATTAAGAGCTTTAATAGAAATTTAAACAATGAAATCTAAAATTATTTTGAAGACAAGCAATTTTCCTTGAATGTCCTGGAGTAATTATTTAAATGAATATATTTCACAGTTGCTGGACATTTTTAATTACACAAACTTATCATTTAAAATTATAATAAAATTTTATAAAAGTTTTTGTATTTGTATTAAATTTACCTTTTAAATTTATAATTTAATTAAAATTAAATATAATTTATTAAAATATTTAAACTATACAACTAAAAGTTTAAAAATTAATCTACAGCATTTATTCTAAGGATTTTAAGGATTCTAATATTATCTAATAATGATTTACATTAATACAAAGCAAAAATTAATAATTTAAACGGTTGCATTTTTATATTTGCAACTAAGCAACTAACTTTTTCAAACAATAGAACTCTCTTCATATGAACAATTAAAGCCCAAACTAAATGGTATTGAAACTTCAAAAGGAAATTATGTGTCTAACTTTCCTTACTGTATCAATCCATCTTTTAATTCAAAAAAAATGTAAAATTTTTGGAAAATCTATTTTTTTGTTTAACTTTTATTCTAAAAACTATAAATTTTTAGTTTTAAATTATTTTTGAATAAAAATTTTATATTCTATACAAGACTTTATACTGTTATATTAGTAATAATTATTTTATTGTTTATATTTATTTATTCGTATATATATATATATATATTATTAAAATTTGTTAGATAGTTAAATAAATATGTTCTCATGTACAAAATATTTAACAAACAATAATAATTTTGTATCTTTGTATTTATATATATATATATATATATATATATGAAATTTATAATGTATGCAAAAAGTAATTATTTTATTTACTGTTATTAAAATATAACAAATAAATAAACAAACAAATTTTAAAATAAAGATGTACATAAATTTGAAATAATAGAGTAAACACATAAATATGCACATACGTATATTATATTTTATGTTTAGATAATGTGAGTATTAAAATTGAATGAACACTATAATTTTTGTAACATGACGTATCTGTATAATTCACTGTGCGGAATCTTAATTGACATGTATAGAGTAATTTTAGTTATAGGGCGTGTATATGTAGCCCTCACATGATTTAAGTGTCATTTCAAGACAGACAATGAATATTTTCTGTATTTTATTTTACCCAGAATATTTTTTTGAATATTTATATATATATGTATAATATTTATATATATATATATACATTTATCCAACATTACGAATTTGAAAGACATTTTAGAGTTGGATTTATTTGCGATATTTAATAAGATCAAATACAGGATATTAAAATTAAGTCAAATGAAAAACGGGCATGTGATATTAAACCCCCAATTACCTGTCATAACTGAACATACCTGTCATAGTGGCTAAAAGATTTGGAAGGAATTTAATCGATTGAAAAAGTCTTTTGTAATACCATGTTCATACTATAAAGTTAATGTGTTTATCTCAATAAACTAGTGTAGAACCAGTTCAGTTCTTATTAAACAATTAAATATTTTTTGAAAATTTGACATTTCTGAACATGTTATTTGTTTTTACGACCTTAAATTTTGACATTTCTAATAGATATGTTTGTTTTTTTTGGAATTTCCTGTCAAAATTTAACTAGTTGTGTAGTGTGAACAGAATTTTTAAAACTAGTTTACTTTTTATGAACCAAGTAATATTTCTATCATTAATATTATTTTCTTATATTAAAAAAACTACAAAATTCAAAAAAACAGATAATTTAAATGATAAAATTTTTAAAAATTGTTTTTATTAATTTTAAAATTAAAATGTATAAGTGGTCACTCAATTTAAGTACTCATAGTTAACGTCTTAGAAAATCTACATACATATATATATATATGTATAATTACATAAAAGAAAATTTATATGAGTAATGCTCAAATAAATTTGATGTACATATGGTTGTTTTTCTAATTTGACACAGTAGAGATTTAAATATTTATGAATTAAATAAATTTTTTGCATTGTATTTAATATTATACTCCTATAAATATGCATTTAGTATGTTATATAAATAACTTATATATATAAAATGTAAATGTGTGTTGTGTATACATAATATTTTATATGCACAATGTTTTAAAATTAAATTTTATTGAAGATTTATTAACGCTTTGTTTAGCAGAATATTTTGTAAATCCGTTTTATATGTTGTCTATATTTTGGACGTTTTGAAAGATTTTAGATAATAAATTTTACCATTTTTTTTATTGACATTTTTTTGTTTATTTTTCTTTTAAGAAAATCGTAAATTATATACAAATACACTTGATATCTAATATAAACATATAGTGCAATGTTTTATGAATTTCTTTTCGGAATTTATACAAACTTGATTTTAAGAACTTCTAAAACATATTTAAATAATGCAATAACAAACTGTATTTTCGTTTAATTTTTAAAATAAAATTAATATTATGGTAAGTTAAACAAATTTTGATTGACAACTAGTAGTTTATTATAAGTGGCGACTATTGGAATATTTAATACTTCCCATCCCGCTTTCTAAATTTATCAAATGAGAGTAGCTAACTCCTTAAAAAAATCCATGCCCTACCAACGCCCACTTTTGATTGCTATGATAAAATTTTTAGAGTTCGGGAAAGAGACTAAATCCTCAATACTAATTGCTCAATATTTAAAAGTTTCATTTTAAATTTTTAACCTGAGTCTAATAATAAAATTGATTGATTTGTTAAGGTTTTATTTACGTCTTATCAACTCTGAGGTTAATTTGATGTTACAGAGAGGTAATTTAAAGTTTGGACACCGAATAATTAATTTGAACAATTTTTTTAAAAAAAAAGTATCCTACAAAGCTTTTGACTATTAAACTGCTAAAATTAAAAAAAAATTGTACTTACTGTCTTCTCCGACACATGACATTCCAGGCGCTGATGGCACATTTGGAAATACTGAAATAAAAAAAAATAAAATAAAATAATTATAATTAAATAAATAAATTAATTAAAATAAATAGATTTTAAGAAATCTTAAAAAAAAAACGTTAGAATTTTTTTTTGTATTTTTGTAGGAATTAAATATTTTTGAAAAGCTTTTAACCCCTTAAAACTTTTAATTAAGACAATGTTAAAATATTTTCTTCATAACAATGTTTCAATATTGGCATCAGTTCAATAAAAAAAGTTTTTCGAAAATTTACTTCGAAATTTTTTTTTTCTCATTTTTTTTTTAAATAAACTTTGATTAAAATAAAAGAAACTTTTTAAAATTGTATTGCATCAACTTTATTTTTTTTGTTTCACTAACTTATTGTTAAAAAATTGAAAGAAATTGCTTTCAAATTTCAATCTGTTTTATAAAAGTACAGAAAATTCTGTCAATAATTTTACACAGAAATGGAAGAAAAAAACGAATTTATTTTTGGAATTAAAGTTAAACGAGGAAGAGTGTGGTAGAGTAGACTGTGTCAACTTTGGGATATCCGTATGACCGTTATATAAACATTATATCATTATTATTATAAACATTAATTACTTTTGGCAAAATTTCAAACATACGAGCTTTATTAGGTTTAGTGTAATGCTCATATAAAAGAAGGAGTTGTATGACAGCTACTCGAAGCCATGAACCAAATGGCTGGATTTAAATAGCGATGACGGCTATTGCAAAAAAACGAATTTGCGAAAATTTTTCGATTCTGATCCGATCCATATACTTGAGTCTATATCTACCCCCCCTCCTTCTCTGCGTCACAAACGTAATGGCAAATTTATTATACCCTTTGACGGGTATAAAAAAACGAAAATAAAAAATTCTTTAAATTGTATTGAACTTATCGATGAAAATTCTATTCATAAGAATTTTCAACCGAAAAAGTTTCGAATTATTTAAACTGCAGAAAAACACAAAACTTTTTTTATTTTTTTTTTTACTAAATAACTCAACCTTTACAAATTAACTTGTAAAATCGTTTTTTTTTTTTTTTTTTTCTATTTTCCGTTATGTCTCAAAAGTTGATTGAATTTTGAATGAAGTTTTATATTTTAACAATGAAAATTTTTCGGAAAACTCTATTTTAAAAATTTCGAATTTAATGTGCATTTTTTTTTTATAGTTTAAAGGCATTTAATTTATTTTTTCCGATTCGTTTCAGTTAAAGAAATGATCATCATATAGTCGCGTCATTGTCAGAAATTGCCTCATTCATTCATGCTGGGAATTTGAAACATTTAACTAATATAAAATAAAATTACTATAACTAATATATATATATATATATATATACATATATATGTAGTTCGATTTGGTGGATACACGAATAGTGGAATGGAAAAAAGTTTTAAACTAAAAATTTTGAATTGAAAATATAATAAAAAAAATTGTAGTAACTGCAGGGATCGCGTACAAACTTTTAGAACTATTGTAAAATTGAAAAATAATTTGATTTAAAATATAAAAAAAGACTTAAAATTATGGATATGGATAGTTAAAAATTACAATAAAAATAAGAATTTGTAATTCGACGCTTTTTAAACTTACTGGAACCTATAAAATAGAAGAGGAATGATTGGTATATGAAACGGACATGTTCTGGAAGATATATATACATATTCTAAAAAAACAAGTTTAATAATTTGGTGGTTGGGAGATAAATGATTAGAATGAAAATGTGTCAGACTTTACAAGGGTCATTAGCACGAAACTAGATTGGTCTGACGGTTTAATCTAATAAATAAGCTCTGTAGACATTTCAACTAAAAGATTTTTGGGAAAACTACAAATCTTAATGAAAATATTACCTTAACCTTATACCCTATAGAGATTTGAAGTCTTTATGAAAAACCATACGTCTTAAAAAAAGGTCGGCCTAGACCTATACCCTATAGAGTTTTAAAGTTTCTCCTAATTGCTAATAGAGTTAATTTAAAAAAAATGGAGCTCATAGGGTTTTGGAATGTATGAAGGAATCGATGACTGAAGGAATGTAGTTAATCTTTTGTGGCAATATGCTTTCGAAAGTCAAATTCCTCAACAAAATTTACTTTAAAAATATTCTATCTGCATTATAAAATTTTTATTAAGATATTCAATTATTTCAAAATCTTTTTTATACATATATTGAAAAATTTCTAAAATAAATTTTTAAATAACAAATTTTTTTTAAATAATGGTATATAAATATTTGAAATATAAATTTGAACAGATTGAATATACTTTAAAAAAATTTTAAAATATTGTATATATATATTTTTTTTATTTCCAATTACTGACATTCTCAAATTATTTCCTATTTTGAATTTAAAATTGATTAAAAAATAAGAATATATAAAAGAAAAATATTAAAATAAAAATAGAACTGTAAATGTACATATACTTATACATATAATGAATTATTAAATTTAAAATTTTGCATCTTTTGAATATTTCCTTTTGATTGATAACTAATTGGAAGTTTTTTTTCTATCAATTTATTATCTTCTAGGTATATAAACTTAATAAATATATGTACAATTATGAAAAAATAAAATTCTAGTTTTATTTTAAATTTTTAATTAACTTAATTTTGTTCTCTACTGTTTTTTCCATGCTTTTTCAATTATAATTCAATTGTAATCAATTCCTTTTTAAAATACTTTATCAATTTTATTATCAATAATTGAAAATATCATAATGCAAAATATAAAAAAACTTTGAAAAAAATGTAATCGCTCAAGTAAAATAAAATAAATTAAAAATTAAATTTAAAACTGTTTAAATAATGTTATTTTTTACAATAAAACTTCTTGGTTATTAGAGAATAAAACTAAGTACAAGTTTAAAGTACTTTTGAAATTTTTATAAAAATTCACCTAAAAGTATGCAATTATTTTTTCAAAATTCTGTGTTTTGTATTTCGATTTGGACAGTATTAAATTCGAAAATTCTAAAGTTAAATTCAAGTTAGATAACTATTTTTACTGACTAAAACAAAATATTGTCAAAATATGAATTAATATTGCCAAAAGTAACGAGTTTTTTTTTAATAGGTACTTCTTAAAAAAATTTTCCAAATTTTATTATAAGTTTACATTTAAAATGAGTTTTTCTAATCGGTCAAGTAAAATAAAATAAATTAAAAATTAAAATTAAAACTGTTTAAATAATGTTATGTTTCACAATAAAATTTTTAAAACTGCCTTTTTAACTTTTTGGTTCTTAAAGAATAAAACTAAGTACAAGTTTAAAGTACTTTTGAAATTGTTATAAAGATTCACCTAAAAGTATGCAATTATGTTTTTAAGTTCTATTCTTTGTATTTTGATTTAGACAGTATTGATTTCGAAATTTCTAAAGTTAAATTGAAGTTAGATAACTATTCTTGCAAAAAAATTAATTAAAATTGCCAAAAGTAATTAATAAGTACCTACTTTTTTAAAGAATTTTCCAAATATTATTATAAGTATTACATTAAAAATGAGTTTTTCTTGAGAAAATTATGTCAGATTTCGCTAATCTTTAAATGCTGGTTTTAAGTTTATTTTTAAATTATAATTTCGTTACCAAAACGTTGCTTAACAATATATTTAAAATCCGAATAAAATATTTTTGGATGTGTCTCAGATTAAATACAAAACACAAAATTAAAATCTGTCAATCATTTAAGTAGTACAGATTTTTAGTATTAATTTTTTCAATATATATTTCCATAAAATAATCATGTCTTCATTTTCATACAATAAAAAGTTTATTTAAAAAAATTTCAAATAAAAAAAAAATTTGAAATATTATATTTGTATATCTTTTAAGAATTTTTTTTTTTTCAAAAGTAAATCAAAATAAATTTCATAGTTGCACAATACATATCTGACATACAATTTATGGTTTATTATTATTATTAAGTTTTCACAAAAAAATATATGAAAAATTAATTTTATTCTTTTAAGTAATGACAGTATATACATAACACACATATGTATTTGAGTTTAAACAATAAATAAGATAAAAATCTGAAGTTTATTTTCATAGCATCAATCAAAATTTTTAAATTAAAAATGTAGTATTTCAAAATACTTAAAATAGGATATTGAAAATTGTTATTAAAAAATCTAGAGTTTTTGTAAATGAATATTTTAAAATTTTTCCATTTTTAAAATGAAGTGTCTTGAAATTCGAAGATTTACCAGATTTTCATTTATTAATTCATTACTAAAACATTGATAGATTTTATATTTATTAAGTTAATTTTTAACGCGTTTATTTAAAGTTTAGTAGTTGATTTAAATCATCTTTGAGTTTTGTTAGATACGATTAAGTTTTTAAAAATTTAAAATTAAGGTGTTCGTAAGACCTCAACGGTTTTTTTTTTTTATTCCTTTTCCACTCCTTTAAGGAGTATAGGGCATTCACCAAGTTTATTTTAAACTAGGCTTCAGTTTCTTTAACCATAATATTCACTAAGCCGTTGATTACTCGGCTGTAGCTATTATATAAGGTTATGAAATATGAAAGCACAAATGTTAAGTTTGTGCGCCATCTATAATCTTACACAAGAATTATTTATATATTATTATTAATATTTTATTATATAAATAATTCTATTACGATATAAACTATAACGATATAACTATTACGATATACAATTTTACGATATTTTTTTATTAGATATGATCTGACCGGGGTTTGAACCCGAGACCTTCCACATGAAAGGCGGCGTCTTTATCACTACGCCATTGGTCAGATACCTCAACGGTTAGATTTACAATAATATATTTTTATAAGTTTCAGTGGCTCCACGAAGAGATTTCTTTTTGTTTTCCATATGTCCTTTCACAGATATTTGTTGTCTTTACTTATCATGAACTTCTTAAAAGCTATGCAAAGTTTCTTTAGCATATTTCAAAATGCATACAATTACTTAAATGTAAACTTTTAATTTTTCTATTTAAAAAAAATATTTCTCTTCAAATTAAAAATATCTTAAAATATATTTTGGAAATCTAGTTTTTAAAATAAATATGTGCTAAATTAAAAACATTGTTAAAAGAATTTCAATCAAAACATGAAATCAAATGTTACAATTAATTTATTTTTGAAGATTCAAAAGTAAATATGGTATCAGATGTAAAAAAGAGTTTAATTTTCAAGATTTTAAACAAATTGCACAATAGATTTTGTCTTAAATATATTTTGTGCATCGTACAGCAATTTTATTTTTCTGCAAAATAATGAAACTTGTAATAAAAATCTTGTATCTTCAAAATTAAAAAAATATTCCTACAAAATAAATAAAATAACTTTTTTAAAATGAAATATTTTTATTGTAAATTCAAAATTAAATGGGAGAGTTTTTCTTTTGAACATCCCCATAGAAAAACCAAAATCCTATTCCAAACCCTCTAACACTAAATATGTTAATTAAAAACTTTGCACAATTTATAGCTAGTAATTAAATACTTTTCGAGTTAATAATTATCTATAGTGTAAAATTACATGAAAATTTGAAATTAAATTAAAAATTACTTTTTATTCGACTTGTAGTTAATATTTCATTTTCTGAATCAGCAAAATGGTCGTTTTAAATTAAAGATTATAAATATTTAAAAAAAGATTTTAATTTAAGAGTAGAGGTATTTTCATTTAAATTTAATGATTGTATTGAAAAGATGTAATTAAAATATAAAATTTATTTAACGAAAAAACAGAAGAATTAACAGACAAACCCCAAGTACTAAATTATTCGTAAGAATATTTAGTAATTCACAGAAAATTAGTAATTCTTAATAATTAGTAATTCACAGAAAAATTAGAGTACTAATAATTCGTTATTTTTATACCCCTGCATACATATGTGAACATCGGGTATATTAAAATTACTCCCCCGTTTAACTACAATTTAGTTGAGAATCAGATCCAAAATTAGTTAAAAATTCGAAATATGAATATAATTATCTAATTCTTAACGATTTTGCAAAAATATGGAAAAATGCCCCTTAAAATATGCAACTTAAGTTTTCTCTTTTAATTTATTCGAGGTTGCTCCTTGAATTTTAAAACATCACCCAATTTATTTTAATATTATTTGAAGTGTCCTTGACTTTAGAAAGTTCTATTAACTACCAGAAACTTATATATTTGATTTTATTGTGATAATTATAATTTAACTAAAATTTGTTAAACATTTGCACACAAGTGTAGATGTATGTCATATAATTGAAACACAATAATTTTTTCGTCTGTCATCAAAAGACAAATACTTTTATGACTTCTTGTATTTCAATAATTGAAATGTAACACTTTTCCTTTGTTTTTCTAGCATTTTAGGATCAAAAGAATTTTCAGGAAAAGTGATTAAAAGAAATAAATAGAGAAAAGCGTCCTTTGATATATTACAAAAAAAAAAAATACCAGAAACAAAATGCAAAAGATTTTTTTAAGTTTAACCTTTAAAAATTGCACTTTTTGGTCAATATTTTTTTTTGTCACTAGTTTCTTTTTAGGAAAAAGAGGAGAGGAGGAGGGAGGATTTTGTATTTAAAACAAACAAAAGTCGTTATATTTATTATTATTACCTTTGTTTAAAAGTTTTTTTTTTGTCTTATTTTTACTGCTACAGTTTGATTTAAATTAATTTTGACTTAAATTCAACTTGACATTTTAAAAATTTTCTTTTTTCAAATGAATAAAAAAAAGAAAGAGATATAAAATAAAAATGTTACTTGCAGTCTTTGTCATAGTATTAAATTTGTTTTTGAAATTAGTATTTTCATGTAAAAAGTGAACATGAAATAGTTAAAAGAAGATGTTTTGAAAACTTATTGTGAATGTAAAAAAATAAATTTTATATTCACAATATAGTTTTCATTTTTTATGACAGCGTTTGACAAAAAAACTGTCATAATTTTTGCCTTAAAAATTTGTTGAATTAAATGAGAACAATTGAAGTTTTTAAATGTAAAACAAAAAGATAATTATTTAAAAGTTTTGATTAAAACTGTAATTGTTCAGATAATCCAATATATTTGGATTATCTGAACAATTGCGTAGTAATAAAGACGCCGTCTTTCATGTGGAAAGTCTTGGGTTCAAATCCCGGTCAGATCATATCTAATTAATAAATATCGTAAAATTGTGTATTTATATCGTAATAGATCATATCGTAATATAAGATAATATTTAATCGTAATATATAAATAACTCTTGTGTAGGATAATAGAGGGCCCACAAAATAACCATTTGTGTATTCATAATCTTATATGATAGCTACAGCCGAGTAATCAATGGCTTAGTGAATATAACGATTAAAGAAACTGAAGCCTAGTCTGTTAGTGATTAGTTTTTAGATAGTAGTTGATCAACTTTTATGTTATATGTAAAATAACTGTTGATTTCTCTCATCCTTTAAAAAAAAAAATAGAATATTAAAACTTTCCTAACATAATTCATTCTTATTTTTTATTTAGATTACCCCAACATATTCTGCATATCATATTCTTGTAGAAGTGTAAATATAAATTTTATTTTTCCCTTCTATAAGCATTAAATTTAAGTCACTTTTCATTTTTACTTTTAATTTGATCTGTCACGCAAATGCTATTATCGTTTTATAATATACGAGTGTAAAAATTACATAAAAAGAAAAACAATAAGAAAAAAAAAATTGGAAAAATTAAATAGAAAAAGTCTTTTATTTCACTGTTTTAAAAAAATCCATACATCAGTACACAGGTTCTTAGATATTAAAAACTAAAAATACATTTAAAAAAAAAATAGTAAAGTTTTTTATACTGAAAAGAGAAATGGTAAAAAAGTTTCTAAAATATTTGTTAATTTGATAACAAGTTCCAATTTGGAGAGCTATGGTAAAGCTAGAATTACTTTAAAAATTAGTTTATAAATCAATTAAGCGATTCATAATATTTTAAAAGAGATCAATGAATCAATTCCTTGTGCTTGACTGTAACGGTGGAAAATTTGTTTTTTACTTACGAAATCAAGATTTTTGGGTACTAGGTTTTAAAAATATTATTTTCGAATTTCAAAAATATTATAGATCCCTACCGCTGCTCTAAGCTTTACATTAATATTTTTTATATTGAAATTGAAATGTTCAACCATTTTGAAATATCACATTATTCTTTTGATCCCATTTCAATTCTGCTCCTTAATTAAAATTTATAAGAATTTAAATAAGAATTTAAATTTTTAATATCTATGTTTGAATTTTACTTATGGATATTCCTTCGTTTTGTTTTTTTTTCAAAACAATTTTACAGAATATACATTTGTATTTTATACATAAACTGCAGCAGAAATTTTGTTCTCAAACACATATAAATGCAAGTTAAATTTATTCTAAGTTGTATCATATTCTAAAAATTTGTCCTTTATAAAACCACACACACACACACACAAAAACACCATTAACAAATGTGTTTGTATATACCAAAAAAAAAAAACGGAAAAACAACAATAACAAAGGATATAGAAGGAAAAACCTCTTATAGTATATAAATAAATTGCAAGGATACTTACTTGAATTACCGGTACAAATGAGTGGAAGTTCTTAACATAAATGATAGTTTCAATGTTTTGAAGGATATTTTATGACCTTTATAAGAGTAACAGGGTAAAAAAAAAAAATTTAAACTGTTTAAATATATGCGAAACAAAGATTTAAAAACAGAAAAAACGTGAAGAGATCAAAAAATATAATTTTTAGTGCAACGGTAACAATATTTTAACGGTAAATGTATTTTTGTCTCTTTTTTTTTTCTATATTGCATCGTTTCAAATAACAAAGACAAAAACAATAACAACAACAAGAGATATTTGAACTTTGGTAAACGGATTTTTCCGGGATTTTAATACTTGGTATATATATATGTATACATATATTTGTGTATATAATACAACCTACGCCATACCGCCTATTCAAAAGTTCATTTCTTTTATTTCACAAAAAAAAAAAATAAAAAAAAACTTTAAAAAAAATAGAATTTCAACTAGTGTTTGCGGGTGGATGAATGGAAGGATTGATGCTTTAAAAATGACTATGTCATGAAACCTAACCTAAAACTATTTTGTTATAATTTTATCTTGTTTTTTGTTTTTCTATTGTTCTTTCACTGTCTATTGTTCCGTATTTTATATAACAAGTAGTAGTGAACATTCAACAATATGAATGAACGAATATTAAACTATAGATAGATTTTTCTTTTAGTTTTTTTTTTTTTTTTTTTTTTTTTTTAAAGTGACCACAACAGCAATTTTTACTATGAAAATGGTTACAAATGTATAGCAAGATATTTTAAAATTTAAAACTTTTTTTAGAAAACAATGAATTCAGTGGTCGTAACCCAGAAAACAAAAAAAAAAAACAAGCACAACAAAAAAAAGTTAAATTTAATAAAAAAAAAAAAAAAAAACAAAATCTAATGGTTATTTATATAACATGAATGGAGGTTTTCTTTTACACAGGCTTTAATTTAAAAATTTCGGTTCCAACACATTCAATTTCGATCGCCCCTTTTTTTTTTGTATTTTGTGTGTCATTTAAAACTTATGTCAAGTATGATTGAAAAGAACTGAAAGACAGTTTGTCAATGAAAAAGGACAACAACAGTAACAATAACAACAACAACAACAACAACTAAACGAAATTAATGTGAAATGGATGTGTAGAATGAAAGGAGGAAATTAAATGATGATGAAACAAAAAAATGGAACACAAGAAATATAAAATTGGGATTTATGTTGTAATTAATTTTGGGAAGGAGTAAAAAATAGGGAAAGACAATATTAAAAAAAAATAAAAAAGCAGATGAACAGATGATGATTAAAAATCGGAGGAACAACAACAACAACAACAAAAGTATAAAAAAGAATGTCACAAATAATTATTTACGGTCATTTAAAATTATTTGATGTTTTAATGAAGATTTTTGTTGTGTTTTTTTTTTTTAGTAAAACTTTTACGTTCTATAGATTTTTCTTTTATCTTCTGGTACCATTTATATATATATAGATTTATTTAACGTGATATATGTATATTAAATATATTTAAATATTATCATTAATATTATTTTGTTTCTTTCAGCATAAAAAGAGGAGGAAATAAAAAAATTGGTAAATAGGTAAAATTAATTCGATAAAAAATAAATCACAAAATATTTAGTAATTTAACCCTTTGAGTGGTTAATGTTATTTTTGCTCTCTCCTCAATGAAGGTTATCAATTTTAAGTTTTGAATTATATTTGAAATCTATTTTAATCTATTTGAACTTTTCGACGAATTTTGTGGAATTGGCCATAAAATTGAAGATGAAAAATGAAATGTAGTAAATGGGTTCAGTATTATTGAAAAAATTATAACCTAATTTGTTCGTTTCATAGAGAACTTAAAAGTTTAAAATGCATACGTAGTTCACTGTTCCTCGCTTTAATGATAATAAAAATTGGAAAACTCAATTCATGCTTTATTTTAAATACTTTTAGCTCTAGAATATGTAGTTCTAAAAAAAATTTCTGAAATTCATGTAAAATTTAAATGGCTTCAACTAATCCAATTCTTATCTATATCTAAGATCGATCGAGTCCATTTATTAGTCATAATAGTGTCGACATTTCATTCGAAAGGCAAACACTGGTTTTCGACTCGATTTTTACCATTTGCAATTGGGTTCAAATTAATGGCTTAATCAATAATTAATAATTATATATTTTTAATTAAAAAATATAAACAAATAATTTAGATGAATAATATAACTCACAGATATAGAATACCATATAACTCAGATACAAAATTATTACAACATATAACAAATAGAATTAAAATCTAAGGCGTTTCTACATGTTAAAAGGTCTAGTATTGTCTCATATTTAAAGTGTATGTGCAATTCATCAAATCTAATAACATGAATATAATATGACCCCCTGTTCTAACATACCTTCGGTTTAGTCAGACTTGTTTTCCTAAGAGTTGAACAGTAGGCAAAAAAAAAAAAGTATGCAACATGATTTATTAACACTAATTTTTCAATATTATTAGTTTTTATCTGATTTATTTTATTAATATTAATATGAGTATTAGATATTTACTTAAATCTTCAATATTATATTTATTAATATCAAATAATTTATATTGACATTAAATACTTCCACGGTTACAAAAGGGTTAAATAACAAAAAAAACCGTTTAAAATATGGTGGCAGGTAAATGAAATTTGCACTTGATTGAAAATTCAAATTTTATGTAAATAGAACGGAAATTAATTTAAAAGAAAACGAAAATTTATTAATGCTATTTATATTATATTTATGTTGCCTACTCTTTTCACCGTTTTTTTTTTTTTTTAATTTTTTTTGAATAAAATGAAAATGACGACATTGAAGGATTTCTGAAATATACATTTAATGAGGTCAAGATTATTTTAAATATTATTAATAGAAAATTATTGATTGACTTTTTATCGATATTTTACTTTAGATATTTCCTGATTTTTTGCTTGTGTTTTGATTTTAGAAATTGAAAGTTTAAAAAAAGTTTTAAACATATTTTATAATTATCAAAATAGGTTTTAAAAGTATATTAAAATTTAAAAAAGGTTCCTATATTAACTTGTTTTTACTCAAAATGTCGCTTATCAAGGTTTATTTAAAAAAAATCAAAGTCCATAATTTTTTTTTTTTGTTTTTCCTGTTTTACCCCCTGGGGGAGAATAGGACTTCCACAAAGCATCTGTATCTGAGGCTATGTTTCTGTTTCGTTAATCGTTTGTTTACTAAGCTAGATGGTCTGCTGTAGATATTCCACATGATTTTCAACCTTACGCCTTGTGGAAAAGAGGATGCCAAATTTTTCCGTATGATGTCACTGTCCATATTTATCATTGGATTTTTTCATTTCAAACACCAAATCCTATTTCTTACAAACTACATTCATTGTCATACTAAAAAATCACTCATTTCTTGTGGTGCATCATAAAATAATTCTAAATATATAATTTTATTACTAATGTCCTATTTTTAGTTCATTAATTTTAATATTAAATTAAATTTTTACAATTGTGGCTTGGCTACTAAAAATTTAAGAGAGAGAGAGAGAGAGAGAAAATAGATAAAATATAGAAAAGAAGTGATGACACTTGTTATTTTAAATAACATTTTAGACATATTTTTACCATATTGTGTTTTACCTTAAACCCCCTTTTTGTGGTTGATGTTTTTGTTCAAAAATTGAGTTCAAAAATTAAGTAAAATCATATAAAATGCATTATGTACAATTTAGTATATAATATAAAGTGTTGTTCTATATATTCAATTAATATTAGAAATAAAATTTTAAAATATTCTAAATAAATTTTTAAATTTAGGCGAACTATATATCTACTAATGAGAATATTCAATTAAAATTAATTGGAATGGAAATAAATAATTGTAGATTGATATCTTTTTGAAATATTTATATTTATAATGCACTTTTATAACTCCTAATTATCAACACTGCACAACTGGTTCTTTTTTGGAAAAATGAGAATACAATATTAAAATTTTGATTGAAATTTGGTTTTATCATGATTCGTGAATCATATAGTACTAAAAACTTAGTAATTCACTTAGTTTGAAATTATATTAGTTCAAATGCCTTAATTTTCAAGTATACTACTGTGTATCTTAATGTTGTAATGCAGTGCAGAAATAATTTTGCAGGATAAATCTAACACTTTTAGTTCCATGTTTGTATTCATCAATAAAAAAGCAACAAGACTAGAAAAATATTTATGAAATTTTTCGTGCAGTCAATTTCCAAAGGATTTAAAAGTCAAAAGTCACTTAGGGCACATATTTGAAGAGTTAAAACTCAATCCTTTACAAATGAAGAAATACTTCACTGTAGTGTTTAAAGGACTTGATTGTTTTAATAAAATGTCCTCCAAAATTTTTAAAAATATATATATCTACCAGTTCTAACTTTGATTTTTAATAATATATCAATTTCTAGTACACAACTTATGCTTAATAGTTAATAGAAGAATCACTGAACAATGTCCCAAATAATTGTCACTTAATCTGTCCCAATTCTCAAGATAACATAATATCATAATAAATTAATATAAATATAATATCATACTATCACAATGCCCTTAATACGTTAATCAAGTCCTTTAATAAACAAATAAACATCTGCTACAATATCATTAAAATTAATTATATTAAGTGAAATACAATTTTCCCTAACACTGTATTTATTTTAAAAATCAAAAAATTTTTGTGTCCAAATAATAATTTCGGATAATTTTTGGGACAAAGTATAGAACTTTTCCCAATTTACATAAATCAAATCCTATATTCAAAAATTTTATATATATATATACTTAATATTTTGATTACATATTTACAAAAAAAAAAAAAATATAAAACTCTATTTACTTTACTAATACAATATTATTTTACATTATGAGTTTTTTAATTAAAAAAATTATCAACAAATAATAATCTGTTTCATGCACTAAAAAATTCCAAACCTATAATCAATTACAATAGTCAATTGACAATTCATGTATGTATATAAATATATATATATAAACATACATATACACAAATATACAACAATTGCATTTGAATACCAGTAGTATCAAGCAAATAACAAACCACAGACAATTAAATAATCAAAAACGACATCCTTTGACAGGATATCATAATTTTCCAATACAGTTATTACATAATATCACGGACTTTGTGTATATACATTACATATATATATATATGTACACAACCTTCGTACATATTCAAAACTTTGCTAATAAATGAAAAAAAAAAACAACAAGATAAAATAAATTTCAATTAAAAAAAGAAATTATAGTTTTTTTTTTCAACTTTCTAATTATGATTGATTTGAAAATTTTTCAATTTCAGTACAATATAAACAATTCTTTTATATTATATATATGTATATGTATATAAAATGTTTATGTATATGTGTTCATGTATAGCTTAAAAACAAATAAAGCGATTGGTAAAAAAAAATATAATGTTTTAAGGATATTACTATGTTAATACGAAAATATTGTCCTTGTTCGAAAATGTATACATATATACATACATAGCTATGTATAATATATATACATATATATATATATGTATTTTAAACAGAAAAATTTATTACCTTTTTTGAAAATTAGATCAGGGTAAAGTTAATTGCATGCAATGCAATGCAATTCAATGCAAAAGTACAAAATCACAGAAAAACATAATATATTTAGTTTTTTTTTTATTTTTTTGTTTTTTTTTTTTTGCGAATTAAAAATAATAACAAAATGGAGGTTAAATTATTGTATATTGTATATATAAATGTTTTATTAATATATACATATTTGAAAAATAAAAATCAAAGGTAAATATGGGTTAAATATATATGTATACTATACGTATATATTATCCAAAAATTACTAAATATTTTTGTAGGTTTATATATATATATATATATATATTTATATATGTATAATTTATGTACATAAATATATAAAAATTGAAAAAAAAAAAATAAAAACTGATTATATTAAATATTTCCTTTTGAAAATTACCGTCTGAATATAAAGAAATTTATACAGTAGAATCTTAATAAAACTAATTTCGAAAAATAAATCTTAGGATATTAAATTGTTTTAAATGTTTAATTAATTATTAGAATAACATTTTTTATGATTGTAAAATTTAATTTTGCTTCTACTCTTCTTTTAAACACTTGTACACTTAAACACAAGAGTTTTAAAATCTCAGAATAAACAAATTAATCTAATCAGTTACTCGTCATATTACATTTAAATATGAGTTATACAGTAGGTATTTTGTAGGATTATACATCAGTGCATTCCTGTCATAGCAAGAGAAGTTCTTATGTATTAGTGAAATAATTTTTGAAAATACTAATTCACTTCAATTGCAAATGAATGCTTTGGTTTTTAAGTATTATAATATTTGGATGGCACAATTTTTCATTTTTACTCCTATAAGTAGCCTACGGAGGAAGCGTTCCATAATCTCGGTTTAGGAAATTCTTTTCCAAATCTCGATTTTAGAAAATCTGATTTTAAAAACCGCTTTTTTAAAAAATCGCATATTAGAAAATCGCGTTTAGATAATTCCGCATTTTTAAGGATTTTAGAGTTCGATACAAAATCAGACTTCAGAGGTTTTCCCGAAGATCAATAGAAGCGCTTTTCTAAAACGAGCGTTTTTATTTCTAAAAACGCTTTTCAAAAAAGAAATTTTTTTTAATGAGAATTTTTAAAAACGAGATTTT
Organism: Dolichopus griseipennis; assembly: GCA_963082915.1. Lineage (NCBI taxonomy): Eukaryota > Metazoa > Arthropoda > Insecta > Diptera > Dolichopodidae > Dolichopus > Dolichopus griseipennis. The sequence continues at coordinate 3,729,097 of OY720445.1, forward strand.
TTGAAAACGTGATTTACAAAAACGTGGTTTACACTGAACTTTAGTTTCTTTATTTATCATTTTCACTAAATAATTTATTACTTTGATTACTAGCCAAGTAATCGAATTTATAAGATAAGCGATAAGAAAGCGAATAAGAAAAGCGAATTTATAAGATGTAATTTTTAAATTGCGATCTATTATGTTATTTTAAATTTTTTTTATTAAAATATCTAATCTGTAATTGAGTGTTTGAGTGAAATGTATATATATTAGCTAAATAAAAGTCAGAGTAATTTCTTTTTATTTTGACTAAATTTGTTTTATTTTTACAAAAATAACTGTTTATTCTATGACATGCAGGGTTCTATAGTGCTTGTACTTGATTAACGCGAGTAATTCCGATAATAATCTATTGCGATATTCCTATCTACAATACGATATGGATTTTTGTTAGATATGATTTGACCGAAGTCTTACCACAAGCGTTAAGTTTCGCGTCATGATTTGACGTCTTATGCGCTACGCTTCGCGTCAAATATAGTTTTTACAACTTTTTTTTAATAACCAATCTTAAAAGTCTTAAAATTTTTTGGGGATTGATCTTAGATGGCATATTCTGGTAGGGATCACTATTTCTTTTAACAGTCACTTTTAAAATTTAATACCTCATTTATTTACTACAATTCATTTAGTATACTACAAATAAATTAGTTTTTAATATTTGAGTTCTACTGTATAAATATTTTACTATTATCATTTAAGGAAAACGTTCAAAAATGTTTTCCTTCCCACATGAAACAAAAAATCTGAAATAAAAATATCACAACAAAATATATATATACTCATATATATATATATATAAACTTATTATACTCCGTCAAAATATTTTTCATATGAAATTTATTATTTTTAATAACTAATTTAGTGCATGCAATCCATATTAAAAATTGAATAAAAAAAAAAAAGAAAAAACAAAAAAAAAGGAAAGAAAAACTTAACCTGATTAAGCAATTTTATTCGAAAATTATTTAATTTCCTGGATTATTTTCAAAAAAAAAAAAACATTCTGTCAATATTAAATTTTGTGAAAAAAAGTACGAGGAATAACTTATAGATATTTTGTAATCATTGCATAGAAGACTTTTTTAATAAGATTTTCGCTTCCTAATGAATCAAAATTTGCTGACTTACAAATAAATTATGCCAAGTCTAATTTATTAAATTGTTAATATTACCTCGTAACTAAATATATTTGTATATATATGCATATTTACATTATAGTGGCAAAGAAATTAAAATTTTATAAACTAAAAAGCAATTTTCATATAATAATTATGATTGTCACTCAAGAGGAAAATTACTCGTGAGATACAATTTTAATTATAATAATTTGTGCAATAAAACACTTTTTAGATGACATCAAATTATTATATAGTTTAATTTAGACATACACATGTGTATATAATATGTATTTATATGTATATATAATTTTTATTATATATTATTAAATATTGTTAACTTCGTCATATGACATGAAAGTGTGAAATGATAATTTTGTTTTTATAATGAAATAATATGTTAAATTAATTGAATATAATTTTAAAATAAACTTTTTCATTCTTTCGAAATTCTTACGAAAATCTTTAGAAAGTTAATTTGTTTATTATTACAGAGTTTATTGAGAACTTTAAGATTATCGTATTTTAAAATATCGTAAAGAAATTAGTAATTGAATATTGGGAATGTAAAAGTTATGGATTTTTTTTTCCAAATTTTTTTATGTGGGGTAGAACTTGATTTACATCATGTTTTAATGAGGGTGAGTGGAAAACGAATCCGAGTCATATGCCTGTATTTCATTTGTTCATAACATCATGTGCCCGTATTTTATTTGCCTGTATTTTTATTTGCCTGTATTTTGCAAAAGCTGGTTAAACGCCTTTTACAGAGTATTTATATATATATACATATATGCAAAATTCTGAGTTAGAAGAGATTTTTGAGTTGGTTACAAAATTGGGGTTCTATAATTTGTTTAACGGAAATTTGGGGCGGCATTCTAGTTTGGAAATTCTTTATTATTGAAAATATAAAGGTATCTAAAGGTTAATATCTAGAAAAAATTTTATAGTTTTTTACAAAATCTGAATTATACGTTTTTTCAGAATATCTATATATTTAAAAGCGAAAGTTTGTTTGTTTGTATGTTACGAATAGACTCCTAAACTGCTCAGCCGATTCTCATGAAAATTTGTATATATCGGTTTTTGGGTACGGGAAGAAATCGTGGGCCTTTTGGCTCTAACGGATCGCCATGTTGGGGCTATGGTGCAAGTATTTAAACTTTTTTGTTCTAAAATGAAAACGGTTTGACCAATTGACTTCAAATTTTGTATACGTGATGCTCCTTGAGAATTGAGTTGACACTATTAATAGTTTTGGAATTTGTTATCCGATGTCGGCCCGACGGTTGGTCAAAAAAAGTTTGGAAAGTAGTTAGTACTGCTTTGAATTCCAAAAAGTTTCAAAAATTACTAGAATAATCCTAGAAAAATCGTTTAAAAAAATTTCTTTCATAAATGTGTAATTTTTGTGTTAACTTTTTGCAGTAAAATCAACCTCGAGTAAACCTCCATTGAGAGGTGCAGCAACGCGCACCGGGTATTAGCTAGTTTATATATATGTATATGTATACAGAAAAATGAAAATACAGACAAATGATAGTGCAGGTAAATGAAATACAGTCAAAAGAAATACCGGCTTGTGATAATAAGCCTTCAAAAACGTCTTAATTTACAGAGGATAGACAGTGCAGATAGGCCCATCTTTATATGATCAAAGATTATTATTAAGCCTTTTAAAATGTACAAAATGTACAATGTGCAGTTGAAATGAAAGGAAGTTTGCTACCATAGAAAATTGAGGTTAATAAAATCTTATAAACTACTATTGTTTGCTAAACGAATATAAAACTATTGTGTTATATCAGTCACTTTTCAATCTTTTCAGTTTCACTTGCAAACGAGGTATTTACTAATGAAAATATCTATTACACGTATAATGTGAATCATATTTTACTTGAAACCGAGGTATTTACCGAGGTATAATGAAAATATCTATTACATGTTTAATTTAATTCATATTGAGAAATTTATCTTATAATTCCAAGAGTTTTGGAAACTTGTAAAACCTTTGAATTCAATTTTATACTTTGAGCGCTCCAAATATCAAATATCATTCCAGTACTATCTAGCTTTAATTTAAATGTATTCTTAAATAAAATAAATTTTAGTTAATTTACGAAATAATTTTTAAAAATTTTTGAAAAATAATCTAACCTCACACATAATTTTTAATTAAAAGTCAAACACAATACAACTAATTTAATAAAACTTATAAATAGAATCCCCTTTTACATAAAATCGCAATTCTAAAAATACCGAAAAATATAATTAACAGTTAAAAATTTCAAAAAATAAAAAAGGAAAATCAAAGAAAATTCTAAAATTTTTTTTTTTATTAGTAAAGTTTTCTTATTTGCAAAATGTTTTCAATTTCTTTGCTCTTTTTTTGTTTTTGGAGGTTGCCCTCAAGTCCAATATTTAATTAAAAAATTTTTGGGTGCAAATAAAATGAATTAATGTTTTTTTCCAGGAAAAAAAACATAAACTTTAAATAAAGGTTTAAAATCTGTGTTCAACATTTCTGTATCTGACATTTTTAGTAATTTAATTATAATTTCCAAACACTTTAATATTCATTTGTATTTTTTCATTTGATTTCTAGATTTTTAAAATTTAAAAAATTATTTTAAGCTCATTATTAGTAATGCAAGGTTCCGGAGTATTATTTTTTTAAATTGCTTTAGTTTGATAGTGATTATCTAATTAAATAAATTTTAAAATAAAGCTATAAAATCATAACACTAATTCCGATCGGAAAAACTTTAAAGATGCATTTAAAAAATAGGGTGATAACTTGTTTGGAAATTCTTCTGTACAAAATTCAATTCCTTGGATAAAGTAAATTTTTTGAAATAAAATTTTCAGAATAAAATATTAAAAGGGGACTTTGTACATATTTTAAAACATTACTTTGATATTTGAAAATTGCTGGTAATAAAATTGGGGTCTTTATGTACAAAATAAGTTTTATAAGGACATTTTGTATTAAAAAACTTTTTATCCCTAAAAACAGAAGCAATTAAAAATAAGTTGATGCAAATCATAGAAAGCTGAAAGATATTGTAATGATATGAAATGAGTTCTTAAGTAAATTAATAAAAATATTTTTCGAAATTTAAAGTTGAATATTATTTTATTAGATTGTTAAGTTGCCCAATTCTAGGCATGCATTTTCATTCCTCAGTAATACAAGATTAAGATGGTTACAATTTTCCAAATCTGCAAGGATCGTAAACTTAATTATTGTTAAACTTTCCTCTCAATCAGTAATTTAACTCCACATTTCATATATTCATTACATACCACCTTTAATTACCTTTAATTACTTTCCTTTTCGAAAAAAAACATATTACATAAACACTTCCTTTATTTTAAAAATCCCAAATAAAAAACCTCAAAGGAAATGTATCTTAAGAATCATTTAATAAATCCTTTAATATGAAGGCAATTTTTATAAGACCCTCAACACTTTCAATAATTTTAAATTTATTTTTAGTACTTTGATTTTTAAAAGGTATTGTTATAACAATTAAGATAAATGCATACACATTAAATAACCGGATCTAAGGAGACCTTTTGGATCTTCTATAGGAACTATCAAAATATTTGGTGCAAAAATAAAATCTCATGGGTAAAAATGATAGACCTTGGATTGGGATCAACTTTTTAGAAAATACTATTGGATATTTAGTTTGGAATCAACACCTTTAGAAATTTTTCAAACAATGTTGGAAATTTTAATAGAATTAGAGAAACCAAATTACCACTACAACCATTCGACTGGAAACCGCAACAGATGATTTGCGACTTTTTATAGTTTTTATAAATTTAAAGTTCCTTTGAAATACTTTTAAATCATACGTTAAAGTTAAATAGATATCACATTTCCTTATCAATTTCATTTTGAATTATTTTTTTTCAGATACGCTATTTAATTTTAATGTTTCATGTTTATTTATACACCTGAGCGTTTGGTGTATTAAAATTATTTAAGTGAAAAAATATATTTTAAACTATACATATATATATATATAAATCATTTATGTTTTTTTTACACCTATATATCTTAAAAGTGAATTTTATTTTGACAAGTTATGTATTCTGTAAGTATGTAAGTATACAGGGTGTCCGCGACTCAAGTACGCGCACTACACTCAGTGATTGGGGGCATTAAAACAAACGAAAAATTGCACTGGAGGGGGGGGGTCTGTAGTAGACCCTTTTCGAGATATGAGGGATTAAAGATTTAAGGAAGCTTTTAAAAAAAAAATTAATAACTTTTGAACAGCTTCCTGTAGAGAGATAAAAAAAAATCCATTTTGTAGAGTAATTTGTCAGCTTTAATCATTTTGAACCTTCATAACTTTGTAAATGTTGGGTATATGGGGATCATTAGTACACAAAAATTAAAGCTGACAACTTACTCTACAAAATAGATTTTTTTTTATCTCTCTACAGTAAGCTGTTCAAAAAGTCTCCTTGAATCTTTAATCCCTCATATCTCGAAAAGGGTCCACAATAGACCCCCCCTCCTTCCAGTACAATTTTTTGTTTGTTTTAATGCCCCCAATCACTGAGTGTAGTGCGCGTACTTGAGTCGCGGACACCCTGTATATGTAAATGCAATACAAAATATTATAGACGAAAGAGATTATTTAATAATTTTTTACGCTTTTTCATAACTATTTTTTTTTTTTTTTTTAAATATTTTCTTTTTATTACAATATGAATACAATGATTTTTCAGTGATCTGGAAGTGCAGAAGATTTTTATTTTTTTTTTTTTTTTGGTATTTAGTATTTTTTTCCTTTAATTTTACAATTTGATGCATTGCAGTATTAACTTGAAATCTTTTCCCTTCGCAAAAAAAAAACTTTCCTTTATACAAAAAAAAAATATATATATATATATAAAAAAAAGTTTGCTGAAGTGTAAACGAATAAAATAAAAAAAAAATAAAAAATAAATAACGAACTTAAGAGAAAAAAATAAAAAAAAAATATGGGGTAAATTTTTTTTTTTTAAAATGCAATTGACGTATAACGGTAATCATCAAATATAGAAAAATTTTCCTTAAGTAAAAGAAAATAAATAAAAAAAATAAATTTAAAATGGAAAAAAATTTGAATTATAAAAATAAGGTGATTGGGACAAAACTAATGGATCGTTTACAATTTGTTGTATTTAAATTTATTTGAAATTTTTTTTTAAGAATTTTGAATAACTTTGCAGTACATTTAAATACTCCGGTAGTTTTTTTTTATTAATTTTTTTGTAAATTTAAATTCATACATTTTTATCCTTAAAAGTTTATTCCAGTAGTGCAATTCTAATATTATTAAAAAGATCGTTACATATATTGCATACTCTTAGGCTTTTTGTTTAAAGTTGATTTTTAGAATCTGAAACTAGGAACAATCGATAGTTTTTTAGTGGTTTGGTAAAGAAATTCCAAATAAAAAATTCAATTTCCGAAAAATGCTTGGACATAATTCCAAAAAAGAAAAGCAAAAAGTAAATAAAATTTACTGGAAAAAGCGGCAATCCTCATTTCTAATCCAAACGAATTATCGTTACTAATTCAGAATCTCACGTTGAATTTTATTTCGGAATTACATTTAACATTGTTTCAAATTTTCTAACTTTTTTTTTTTTTTTTGGAATTATTATACCTTTTGTATATTTTATTTCAATTCTATTAGCAACGACAATTCAGTAGAGCTCCACAGAGAATTATAATACGACTACTACTATCCTTATATATATTGCATACTTTTAGGCTGTACGTTTAATATTTATTTTAAGCATTTGAATCTGAGACTAATCGGTTGCTTTGCAGATCAATGTCATATTTTAAATACTAAAAATTTCGAATTATGTTATTCTGAAATCCGATTTTTCGAACTATTTTATTCTGATTCGACAAGAACTGAAAGATTTATTAAATACTAAAAATCCAATTTGTATTTAATTTTGGTAAAATGTAAAACCACCTTTAAAATAAAATATATTTTATATTTATAAAAAAATAAAAAATTCAAATTTAAATCACGTGCAGTTTTATTTAGTATATATTCTTATTTTTTCATTGAAAGTATTACAATAAAAAAAAAAATGATAAATACAGAATAAAAATTTAAGTAGAGGGAAAACTTATTTCAAACTTTTTTTTAAAATTTTTTTTTTTATTTCTAAAGTGTTATTTTAAGAGTTATTTTTTATTTTTCAGGAAACTTAGAAGAGCACAGTAGTATGAGTGTTTTTTTTTTTTCTATTTTTCCAAAAGTATATTTTTCATTTTCAATTTTCTTATAAATAATACAAAAAAAAAATGAGAAAAACTTTTAAAAAAAAAATTGTTGAAGAAAAACTTGAAAATGAAAAAATAAAATAATATTTTGATCCGCGCTCTGTGATATTTTAAGAAATAATAAGAAGGAAACAAATTATCCAATCATATAAGAGAAAGTTGTGATACGCAACTATAGGTGATACATTAGTTCTTTAGAAACTTTATAATATTTTGTTTTTTTTTTTTTTTTCAGTTACAAATTACAATATCAAATTACAACTTATTAGAATTTATTAAAGTTAAAATACTTGTAATATGATATTCAGGAAATTTAATTAAATTACTTTAGACTTTAGACTTTAGACAAACCATAGACTTTGCCGTGGTTTTGGTTTATTATAGTTAAAGATTGTGACAAAATATAAAAATTTTGTAAAATTTAGAATACTTTAAAAATGTTATAACAAAGGTTTACAGTGGCTTTTTAAGACTTATAAAGTAATTTAAGATTCATTATTCTTTCAGGTATTGTAGCTGATTGTATGTTTTTAAGATTGTTTTTAAAACACCCAAGCCAAACAGGTTAACTGTATTTTAAATTTATAAAACCCTTCTAATTTTTAAAATTTTTTTAAAGTTATTATACCATGCGCTAGGGCTCGAAATTTAAAAACTAGTAACAAGACATTCTAAAATATTAACAAATTTTCAATATTAATTGCTATATTACTGCGTTTTTCATTAGTTCCTTATGTTTCTTATATAATAAAATTGGAAAAATACAAATAGTTGGAAAACATTTTTCATGACAGGTGTTACAGATATAAAATTGATTTCAAAATTTTTTTCTCCATTTTTATTAAAATAAAAAATTCTTTAGATTAATAGTTTTAATTCAATTGATGGATGGAGAAAAGTAATGAGAAGTTCAGAAATAAATATAAGTTTTACAAGATGATAATAATAAAAGATGCAATATTAAATTATTTATATTAAAAAAAATTAAATAAAAATTGATATAAAATGAAAATTTTATAATGTAAACTAAGTTTAATAATCAGAAGTTTCTTGATCTAAAGATTGGATTGAAGTGTTAAGTTTAAAAATCAATTTTAGGTTTAAAATAAGAAAATTCTATGTGACATCCTTCTAAAATCCACATCCAATTAACTTAATAAACCTTGGGTTTTTTAAAAACTTGAATCCTAGGTCGTAACATAGGAAGCTTAGGTTCTAGCTAAGACTTTTCAGCTTTTTTATTAAATATTTCTCTCAAATCCATATTTCAAGGAAATATTTTTGAGAACCTAAAAAAATTTTTTTAAACTATTTTTCCATAAAATTGGTATCAATTTAAATTTAATCTAATAAACCATTTTAAAGGTATTATAGGTAAATATATATATGTATATATATATATGCATTTTACTTTTTAAAATAAATGTAGAATTTACATACAATAAAACAAAATGTAAAATATTGAATTTGCAACATGCAAAGCATTTTAAAATAAAACAAATACAAAATACAGTAACAGGCACAACAATTGACTACCATTGATGATTATTTATTTATTTATTTGTAGTACCAGAAAATAATAAATATTGCCTGATAATATTAATCCTTTGCCTATTTTACATTTGGACTTCTTATTAAATTATTTTAATATACACTATATATTTTCATTAGATATGATCCGACCCGGATTTTAACCCGAGATTTTTCGATTGAAAAGTCACCACTTTACCACTGAGCTATCGTTTAAATTTTTTTTAAACTATTTTACAGATATTTTTGTATTTTTAAAACTTTTAAAAAACTGCTTTCACAATTTAAGTTCAGATTACGATATTTCCTAATACTGATTAATTAAATAATTGTACTTTGAGGTGGTTCAATATTTAGTCTTGGGTTCGTAATTGTTCAATACTGAGGCTGAAGTCAGTTTCTGCCCATTAAATTAAAATCTTAATAGAGTTTTAAAAAAGTTATTCACTATTTTGTTACATATGAAATTTAAAAATTTTTCAATTTCCCTTTAAGAGTACATACTAACATTTGCACCCTTTACGATATTATAATATTTTTTAAAAATGGTTCTCATTAATAAATTCAAAAATATGTTGTAATTGTACAGAATAAAAAATAAATCAGAAAATATTTAAAAAGAAAAAAACTGTTTGATTTTATTTTTTACCCAAGTTTTGGTATTATTATTATTTGTAATAATACCGCTTAGCCTTGTTTCATTCGAATTACATTCATTTTCATGTTCAGTTCAATGGTAAAAAAAAAACCAATACAATTAAAAAGAAAAAATAAACATACAAACAACAAAATACACAAACACGATAAAAAAAAAAAAATTTCTAATTTTACAATTGAAACAAAACCAAAATTGCAAACCAAAACAATTTTCTAAAAGTTGAAAGAATTCGTGTTTTTTTTTCCCATTTTCTTTTTTTAATTTACCAATATCGTAAAAAAAATAAAATAACAAATACGATATAAATATATATATATAAATTTATTTTGGTTATATTTATGTCACCTCAACCAATCCCAAAAAAAAATTATATAAAAAAAAAACAAAAAAAAAAATTGTAACGGTAAACGTAAATATAAGTGTTATAGAGATAGTTTCAGACATAAAATTTAATAATACCGTAAATTCGGGAATTTTTAATTTGGAAAGGCTTTGATTTTTTGAAGCGAAATGTCATAAACTCGATTATTCAAGTTCCTGAATTCCTGAATATTACTTTTAATTGAAAATGAAAAAATCACCTCAAAGACAGCTTGGCTTCACCACCTCAATGTAGCTGTATAAATTTCTTCATGATTTTGTAAGTGTCGATCCTATACCGTGGGGTAAAGAGAGGTTACCTGCTTGCGCAAAATACAATCTTTTATTATTTTGATTTGGTATTTGGCTGACTAGTTTATTTAGTTTCGCCATGGTACAACTGCTCCTTGTTTCAATATAGATATGATCATTAATTTAAGTGGTATTTAGATTGTTTCAATTCTTAGAATTTGAGTTTTTGCTCTTGAAATAAAAATTAATCAATTTGAAAAGCTTCTGTTTTTTTTTAGATTTTATTATTTTGTTCGGAAATAGTGTTCGAATATAAAGCTTTAATTTTTTAAACAATGAATTATTAAGGTAAACAGAGGGGTTTTTTTTATTGCAGTCTTTTAGTAAGTTTTTTGAATTCAGGGTTCATTTGTCGTCTTGTAGCACAAAAAGGTTAATGTTTAAAGTTATATAAATTAAAATGACGTAAGTACTAAAACTGTTTCATATATACCAAATTATGTAAAAAAATTTGAAAAACTTTAAAAAAGATATATATATATATATTAACAATGATCATATATATATATAAATATATATTTGAGGGAAATGTATTGTAACCAATCATTTGTATTATCATAAGTCAGAATGAACAACTAAATTCGGAAATCGTTAAAAATCGAAAAAATTAATTTATATATATATATATATATATAATATAAATATATATTATGGGTGACAAATATATTTACAAAAAAAAAAACATCAACAATAAATATAACAGTTTAATTAAGTTATAGATACATTTTTTCTGTTTTTATTATTTTGTTGAATTTTAATATCCATTTGTTTTGTCAATGAGTCCTAGACTATAAGACGCGACTACCAAGGTAAATAAATAATTAAATTTTTCACATGAAATGAAAATTGTCAACAGAAAAAAACAAAGAAAAAACAAAAAAAAAAAAACAAAAATAGTTTTTCAACATTTTTATGCAATTTAATCTCTAAATTATATTCAGATCTGATAAAAGTTTTTTAGTTTCCGAATGAATTGGAAATAAGAAGTAATTTATGATACTTTCTAATTAATGAAATCAATTGCAAAAAAATGTAAATATCTCTGAGCTAATAGAACGTGGACGAATATTAAATCCGAAAAAAGTAAATTGAACACAAAGGGTGTAACAAGAGTGGTAGAGTATAACTACTTTCAACTTGAAGTACTCAAAAAGTGCACAATATTATAGAAGGCCAAAAAAGAACGCTGCACTATTTACAACAGCTGTCACATAGAAAATTATTTCAAGAAATTTGTTTTCCTCTAAGACTTTCTACTCGTTGGACACAGTGTATTTAAAACAAACAATTTTTATGGTGTGTTTTGAGGCTTGGAATCAAATATTTATTATACAATGGTTGCTAATGTTTATTTACAATCTCTTTGTGGAAATCCAAAAAAACATTTTTAATATTTATTTATTGATCTACAGTCTGTTTTAAAATTATGCGGTCAAATTACTTTGTTATTATTTTATAAAATTTTGATAAGTATACTACATTTATATCATGAATTTTATTAAAACGATTCACAAAAATTATCAAGCGTGTTTAAAAAATTGAAATGCTATTGAAGTTTAAGATTTTGGAGTGAATGTAGAAAAGAATTAAGGCAGACACAGTAATAGATATTATTGAATGATCGTCACAAGTTAAGACTGAAGTCGTAAAGAATATCCCATCTTTCAAAAGAAGTTATAAGGATCAAGAACACAAAATCAAATAAGTTAGATCTGAATAAGAGACTATTGGTACATTTTGATTGAAATTTTCATCAAATTTCATTGAATAAATTTCAAAACACTCTGTTTTGAAATGATAAAATTATTATTTAATTTTTCACTATTTTTCTTTATTATATATTTATTTTCTTTAAATATTTGTTTTTGAATTTTTTTTTTGCTTTTGCCTTGAAAAACGCTAAAAAGAAGAAAAGCGAAAATAAAGACTATAATGGAAAAACATCCGGAAAAACTAAAAATAAGAAAATTTTGAAAATAAAAAAATTGAAAAGGTGAGCAAATATGAAAATTGGTTAGATAAGAATACATATTTAGATACAAATTTCAATCTTATAGTATATGTATATATACAAAAAAAAAATATATATATATAAAAACAAAATATACAAAATTTTATAGAGTATATGTATATATAAGTATATATATGTATATATATAAATTTAAAAGTTGAAAAAAATACATTGCACAAGAGAAAAATGCTACTTTAAATCTTATATTACTTTAATAAGAAAATTATACAGTTTTTCCATTTTCCTTTTAAAAAAAATTTCCCCAGTTAAGATTGTTTATATTTAGTTTTTCCTTCTTTTACCGTTATTTTATATTGAAAATTTTGAACGATTGAGAATATTTTGAGTTTTTGAAGAAAAGTTTTCATTTATTTTCTTTTTCACATTGGTATTTTTGTTTTCCATTTTGTTTGTTTTTTTTTAAATGAAAAGTTTTTTTTTACTAAATTTACTTTTCAATTTTTAATTTTTTTTGTTATTTTTTCGGAAAAATTTATATTATGCAATTGAATTGGAGCCATCAACAACAAATCAAATCAAACAAATGGAAAGGAAAGGACGAAGTACAATAGAATTTTCTTAAGAAAAATTTAAAAACAAAAAAAAACTAATAAATATATATATATATTATAAAAAATTGCTATAAGTTTTTTTGAAAAGAAAAATCAGTAAGGAAAAATTAAGATTAATAAATTTTACGAGAATTATTGAAAAGATTCGTTATTGTTTTTCCATTCGTTATTTTTTAAAACTTCATGAATGACGAATACTTTTAGTTTTTAAGAAAAGAAAAATCAAAGAAAAACTGAAGGTGAAAAATTGATTTTTTCTTATCAAAGATTAATTTAAAAAAAAAAGTTAGTATTAAAAAAAAAAGATTTTTCGAAAATAAATTCTTTTTTCTGAGTGTAAAACTGCCATCAAAAGTTGAGCAGAAAGTAAAATAATTAATTTATTAGAACCTTGGACATTGGAATTATTTAAAAAGTTTTCTTCAAGTTTAGATACACTTAAGTATAGTACTTCGGATTAGGTAAATTTTTGTAATCTTTAAGTATAATCTTAAGATATTTTAAGTTTATAATAGTTGGTGCAATATTAATTGATGCCTAAAGAATTTTGAGGTTTTTTAAATAAAAAGAATTAATTGTAAAGATTCATTATAATTAATTTTCATTGTTATCATTTTAATTGTTTAAATTTTTGAATTTTGTAAAATATTTTCAAAATTAAATAGAAAATAAGTTTATGGTTTAAAAAAAAACCATATTGTGGTAAAAATAATTTAAGAAAATATTTCATAATAATTATGTTTGTCATAGAATATTAGAATTTTAATTGTAGGAGTTCTTACATAAATATTTTATAGATTAATGAATAGTTTTTGATGACTATTGTAAATTAGATGGAATGCAATATAAAGTTTCGAAATATAATTTATCGACAATTGGATACGTTTTAGTAAATGTGGATATATATTTCGACATTTTGATTTCATTTCTAAAAATCAGTAACCGGTTTTTGAAAATCCTATTTGCATTCCTTTAAGGAGTATAGGGTATTCAGCTAGTCATTTAAACTAGGCTTCAATTTCTTTAATTGTTGCATTCACTTAGCTTTTGTATAAGGTTATAAATATCCAATTGCTAAATTTTGTGCGCTATCTTTTATCTTCCACAGGAGGTAAACCTTACACAAGATTTTTAAAAAAAGAACCCCTTTTTCATACAAAGTTTTGAATTAAAATTGCTGTTTCATTAAACTACAAGTACTTGTGGCATTTAATATTGGGGGTCGATTTCCGAATCCGGCTTTAACAACATATTCTATAAAAAACTAATATCTCTGATCTCCCGAACAACTTTAATGAAATAAAAATTGGGTTTTTGCTAAGGAGGGGTTTTCAATAAGTCGAATTTGAAAAATAGTAGTTTTTAAAAGAGCTTGACTTTATAAAATTGGATTGGTGTAGAAAGGTCTTAGCAGTGATCTTAGTTTTAGTCCTTTAATTTAATTTAACTTCTTATATATATATATATATATATATATATATATAAATATTATATATATGTATATTAATATTTCTTCTCATTAACTTGTGACAAAACCTTAACAAGGCAAAAAAAAAGAGGTGAAATAAAGATACAAATAACAATAAAATTATTTTGATACGTGATTCAATAAAAATTAAAATCTACAATTAAGTGGCACGTATCGGTTAAAACAACACAAAATACATAATAATAATAATAATTATACATATATAAAATTACTTTCAATAAAATTCCAATAACAATATATATCAAAATGTTGATAACTAAAAAATTCACATTAAAAATGTACATGTATCCATTTTTAGGAAAAACATCCGAAAAATGACTATATCCCGACTAAGTCCCGACTCTTTTATAAAGATCTAATCCCACTAAAAGCGAAATTCAGCTTCTATTCATAATTTCTGTAATATTTTGACAAAAATTTTGTATTTAAGAAAGGAATTTCAGTGTCTATTTAGTTTTTATTACAAATAATTAAGTTTTCTGTATCAATTAATTGAATTTAAACATATAACTCACAGACATTGAAATCACTTTTATAACTCAAATATAAATAATTTTAAGAAAACATATTTTTTAAATTGAATTAAGAGATGCTACAAATGAATAAACCTAGTATTTTAGTAAATAATTCTATATGGAACTCAATAAGATCAATTCTAATAATAAGAATTTAGAGTACTTGCAAGGATCTATGGTACATCTACGTTTATTAACTTAACACTGGAAC
Source organism: Dolichopus griseipennis (assembly GCA_963082915.1). Classification (NCBI taxonomy): domain Eukaryota; kingdom Metazoa; phylum Arthropoda; class Insecta; order Diptera; family Dolichopodidae; genus Dolichopus; species Dolichopus griseipennis. The sequence continues at coordinate 3,744,231 of OY720445.1, forward strand.
AACTAGCCCACAAAATATATAACATAATTAACAATAAAGGCTTTTTAATTTATACGTTTTCATTTTAGTCATGACAGAAGTCTTCGTTAATTTTTAAAGGATATTTTTGGAGGATTGGCTATCCTTCTTATGAATACACATTCCAAATTCATGTGTGTATTGATGCAAGAAAGTGTACACGAGGATTATAATAAAATAAAAAAAAATACTTTTAATGAATTTTATATCATTACTAATTGATTGGCTTGGTGTAGTCCTTGAATATTTACATACAAAAATCAACAATACAAACTCATATATATATATATATATATATTAATACATATGTATATATATATATATATTATTAATTTGTGATAATGAAAACAGAAAAGGATCACACACTGAAAAGTATTTAAAAGGATAAAAATGTATTTCCCAATTAGAATAATTAAGATTTCATATATGTATATATATTTATACATTAAATGTATTTAAATTGTATATATATATATACGAGTATGTACACATTTGTTTCTTAATTTAATCTTTGTATTGTGTTTAATTATTTTTAATAAGAAAAAGAGCGATTCTTTTGAGAAAATTTTAAATTATACATGATTACACATTTTTGAAAAAAGGAAAAATTGTGGTTTTCTGAGAAGAATTTTGTATCTGAGATGGAATTTTCATCATTGATTCAAAAACGTTTTTCTGTTTCTTGTTTCTTTTGTAACAACTGGAAAGAAAAACTTTAATTTAAATTTTTCCGTTAAATTGTTTCAATTTTCATTCATTTTCTGATTTTGCTTTTATATGGTTTTTGTGGTTTAAATACTAATGGAAATCATAGTTTTTGGTATTCAAAAGTCAAATATTGTAATTTTAAATGAAAATTGAATTAAACGGGAAAATAATTTTTGATAAAATAACTAAATTATATCTTAAACAAAGATTGTATAATTATTAATGAATACAATGCAAAGTTTTTTTTTTTTGGTTAAAAATTTAATTACACGGGAAATGAATTTAATTTTGGAAAATAAGGTGGGTATTTCAAAAAAAGGTTAATTGAAATTTGATTTGTTTTATTTTAAATCAATAATTCTTTTAATATTAAAGTAATATCCTATAGATATTAGGTTTATCTTTGGTATAAAGGTATTAATTAATGTAAGATACTAGTTGTTATTTAGTAAAACTTTATCTTACACAAAATTTAAAGTATAAATCTTTAATAAATGATGCAATTAATTAATAAAAATTGAATAGACACACATATTATGGGTTCTGCTTTCACAGATGAGTCACCAGGACTTGTCTGCGCTGATTAAAGTAAAGGAAAAGATGTTTTAAGCAATAAAAGAAAGAAAACGGTATTTTTATTTTAAGCTACTCTCACATAATATACTGAACTATTTAAACTTAACTTTTATTTTTCAATTTAATAATAAACAACCCTATACCACATACAATGTGATAATGGAGTGATCTAGTCTTTTCTTTTCAGGTGTAGAAAGTACATTAATGATACAAACTATTATGATATAAATTATAAATTCGATCAGGATTTTAAGCTTAACAGTAGCCAACTTAAGTATTGTGCTAATAATAAATATATAAAAAGTTATAATAATAAATGCAATTAAATAATTTAACATTCAAGCAGAATATCTAGCTCATCTGTGGAACCTAAGTTATTTCACTTAGTTTTAAATTAAATGATTTAAGAAACATTTTTACAGTTGGATGGCACAGTGGTTAGTGTGCCGACCTTTCATGCGAAAGTCCCGGGTTCGAATCCCAGTGAAAGGGAAAAAACGTTTTCTGGTTTTCAACTCGACTCAGCTACCATTCGCCATTGAGTTCCAATTATTGGCTTAATCAATAATTAATAATTATATATTTTTAATAAAAAATACATTAATATAACAATATAAACAAATGCAAAATATTAGCAAATAATTTAATTTGAATAATATAATTCACAGATATAGAATACCATATAACTCAAATACAAAATTATTAAAATATATTACAAATAGAATTAAAATCTAAGGCGTTTTTACATTTTATAAAATCTAGTATTGTCTCATGTTTAAATTGTATGTGGAATTCATTAAGATCAATTCTAATAAAACGAATTTAATATGACCCCCTGTTCCAACATGTACCTATGGTATACATAGGGCTTATTAGCCTAACAGTTGAACAAAAAAAACTCATGCCTTAAGGACTCATATGAAAAAGTAAAACCAAACATTGGTGTAACACCTAGCACTGTCAGATTCTATTCTTATCTAACTTTTCAAAATTTAACCAAAATTATTTTACCAAAACATATTTATAAAGTTTATTTAATAAAATTTATTTCAACTATTTTTATTTTTTAATCTTCTTTCTCTTTTAAATATTTTATTCTTGCATTTTTCATTCGAAAATCTTTAATTGTAATTCAAAAAAAAAAAAACAAATGAAATGAAATATTAAATGAAAACCTTGAAGAATATTTTATCCTGAAGGCAATAGAATTTTATTTAAACTGTAAACGATAGAAGATACATACTATAGAATATACATAGATACATTTGTAGATATCAAAAGAAGGGGTAAATAATAAATTGTTTCAAATACTTTATACATTATATATAAATTGCATATATATATATATATATATATATATATATAAAATATCCTTGTGATTTAAAATATGACTATAAATTACATATGTTTATTTACTTCCATAATAGGTATATAAAAATGGATATACATTTGAAAAGTATATTTTTTAGAAAAAAAACAATAGTTGGTTCATTTTGTCAAGTAGTTTTGAAATTTAGGTTAATATTTACATTTTCTATTTTGTTTTTCAAAAAAGAGTTTTGTATTTAATTTTTAAATTGCTTAGAAATCGATACATTGTTACAGCCAACAAATTAAGCAAAATATGAATATTGTGAATTGTGATGATAATTTTTACTAGTTTTGAATTAGATCAAAAGCATATTATGGTGCAAAACAATTATAGAATAGTAGAAATATATTAAGAAAAAATTTAAATTTGTTTATTGTGTAAGTCAAGTGCGTCTTATATGAGGGTCTAACATATATAAATATATTCAAATTTACTTTTTTATAAATAGAAACCTATCATGTCATTATGTAACACCTGTTGTTTATTAAATGTGATCGTATAACTTCTAGTCTTATTTGATGGATTGTGTTGCGGCGAATTTAAATTAATAGGAGTTGAATTACATTAATAAGTTATAGTTGTATAGAGTAGTTTAGGATGCGGTTCAAATTGAAATTTAATAACTAAATAAATAGGCAAGTATTGGAATTGAAATAAAATGCTCTTATGTAATTATTTATATTAGATCTTATTTATATATTAGAATAATACGTATTACATTGAATTACGAAATATTGGTAAAGCCCTCTGCTGCCAGGACTATTGTTAACAGATTCTAATCTATCTTACATCTTATAGATCTTTTCTAAATTTGTATCTTAATTAATCAATATTTTTTTTTTTTTTTTATTCCTTTTCCACTTCCTTTAAGGAGCATAGGGCATTCACCAAGTTTATTTTAAACTAGGCTTCAGTTTCTTTAATCATAATATTCACTAAGCCGTTAATTACTCGCCTGTAGCTATTGTATAAGGTTATGAAATATGAATGCACAAATGTTAACTGTGCGCCATCTATAATCTTACACAAGAATTATTTATATATTTTTATTAAATCTTATTTTATATTACGATATAAACTATTACGATATAATTATACAATTTGACGATATTTTTTTTATTAGATATGATCTGACCGGGGTTTGAACCCGAGACCTTCCACATGAAAGGCGGCGTCTTTACCACTACGCCATTGGTCAGATAATTAATACGTATATCATTATAGTCAATATAATAATATATATATGTATGATATTATATTGGCTGTGTTTAAATCAATGATACGTAGCATTCAATGTTTAGGCCCTTTGAATTGGAGTAGCTCAGGTAACATGCAGTAACAATTAATCAATATACTTATTTAAATTTATTATTTTTTCTTAGTTAAAATAATGTTTCAAATATTGTTTACTTTCTAGATTTCTGAACTAATCGATATACTATTTAATTTAATTATTTAACAATTTTTTCTAATAATATTTGATCTTGAATTATTACCATCGTCTACTAGAGCTTTTATAAGTTCGATACTATTATTAAACTAGGAATAATAGTATTTATTTTTTTTATGGTATATATATATATATATAATTTTTAATAATTTTTTTCAGTTAAATATCTTATGATCTTTATGAGAATCAAGCTCGCTCTCCTCGGTTAATTAACTAAATGCGGTTCTCTTTTTTAAACAAATGTCAAATAACTTAAATAGTATTTTGCATACTTTTAGGCGATTCTATATCCGGTACTAATTAACTGTCAACTGTCAATATTTACAATATTCAGTTAAATCTTTTTTATTGTGAATTAAAATGAATTTTCTAGAAACAAAGGACAAATAATTTTCTGCAGTAAATATAATTAAAATATTTAACAAATTTTTTTTTTGTTTTTCTTTTTTTTTTTTTGAAATTATGACATAAACATGTCATATAATGGTTAAATTATTGTAAATGACAAAATTTTATGTAAATAATCTGCATCAGATCAAAATCAAACCCATGAATGATAACAAATACATATATACAAATATATTAAAGTGTTATTTGTGAAAAAAATATACTGTTTCTATTTATATACGTATATCATAATAACTATTTAATAATATAGTAATTAATTGGGTAGATATATGACAATTACTTGAAAATTAAAATTATATTAAATCGACTTTTAGACTGTGTTTTTTTTTCACTAAAAGAAAAAAATAGAATTAAAATGAAAATTATACATTAAAATTATTATATGTGTGTTTTTTTTTTTGTAATTTTGACAATTAATTTGAAATGGATGACATATTGTTATTATGACTTTAAACAATGGTTTTTTTGTAATTTTTTTTTTTGTTCATTAAAATTATAGACAATTAAAGTCAAAATTTAATTTTTGTTTTTTGGATTTTAAAAAGTTGAATTAATAAATTATTGAATTTGTGACCTAATTAAATTTTTTTTTTTAATGATTATTTCGCTTTTATTTTTTTTTTTTAATGAAATAAACCGCGATTCAAAATTAATGATAATTGATAGGTAATTATAGAATATTATTAATTTTATTCAAAACATTTTGAAATTGTATTGAAATTTTGAAAGTTAAAATTTTAATAGGATTGTTGAAAAGGGCCATTTGTTTTTAAAGTTTGGTTCCAAAATATTAATTAATTGTACCATACGTACATGTTGGAACAGGGGGTCATATTATATTCGTGTTATTAGAATAGGTCGTATTGTATTCCACATACAATTTAAACATGAGATAGTACTAGGCCTTATAACATGTAGAAACGCCTTAGATTTTCAATACAATTCTATTTGTTTATATTGTAATATTTTGTGTTTGAGTTAAATAGTTTTCTATATCTGTGAGTTATATTATTCAATTAAATTATTTGTTTATATTTTGCTTTTGTTTATATTGTTATATTAATGTATATTTTATTAAAGATATATAATTATTAATTATTGATTATGCCATTAATTTGAACCCAATGGCGAATTGCAGCTGAGTCAAGTCGAAAACCAGAAAAGATTTTTCACTTCCACTAGGATTCGAACCCGGGCCATTCGCATGAAAGATCGGCATTCAACCACTGTGCCACCCAGCCGTTAGCCGTTATTAGCACATTTTAATATTATTTGCTACTTATTCTTTGTAAAATATTTCAATAACTTCATTATCGTATAAAACTGATGACATCATCATCATTTATATGAGAAATAGAGGTTTATATATCATCTTGAGGTGTCATTAAAATGTATAAGTGCAAGTTAAATAATATACAAAAGTCCTTTAACATAGATTAAGTTTATATATATATATATATATTATATTGTAAAACCGCTATTATACGTACAAGACTCCTATAGACAATTTGTTGTTACCATATGTGAAGTTTATATTTTTAACTGCATCATGATAGATGAGTCAATAATCTGTTAAGCTTTTTTAATTAATTGTTATTAATATAAAATGTCCTTATGTTTTAAAATTTTTTTTTGCGTTCTTGTTTTTTTTTTTTTATTACTTCAATATAATTTGTTTCATTGTATATGATATGATATATATATCGATTGTTTAACCATATAGAGTACCATAATGAATGAGTGAATCTATACACCAGTATAAACAAAAGCAAAATGATTTTTAAATGAACTGTGTACCATCAATCTTTGAAATGAAGATTAAAAAAAAACAGATTCAACACAAATGATAGAACGAGAGAGAGAGAGATTCTAAATAGCTAATACTTAACTCTTTTGCTCCTCTTATGTATTATATATATATATATAAATAGGTACTTGGCACTGTACTTCAATATATACAATGCACCAGAAGCAATATCAATAATGACAACAGTGGCTGCAGTAATAGCAAATACTTATCTTTTGTATATTATGTCAAATACACGTGGGACTTTTTTAATAGATAAACGATACATCATTTAATTTTTTTTTTTTTATTGTGTATGGAATATATGTGTATATCTATGTGTGATGATGTATACAATGACAAAAAAAGAAGATTGAGAAGGGATATGTTCGCAAAAAATGTATGTAATGCCAGTATAAGTTGTATACTTTAGTAGAGCAGTATATACACATGTGTATGTAGCAAGGACATCTATTAAAATTATTAAAAAATAAACAAACTGGGAATACTGTTTGAATTTTAAATTGTCTTCTATTTTCATCCATAGATATTTTATATGTGATAATTAATTACAAAAAAAATATGTTATAATGAAAAAACCGCAACTCATTTTGATCCTTAATGCATCGAACCTATAATTTTCTTTAGAATAGTGTAAGAGTATCTTTAAATTTAAACTTTAATTCTTAAATACAAGAATGGGGCAATTGAGTGTAGCTCAACTTTAATTTTAAATAGTTTCGGAGAACTTGTATAGATTTGGAGGATCAATTTTAGTATTTTAGAAGATATTGATAGTTAAGAACAGAAAAATACTGAGAATCATAAAGGGATTTAAAATGCTTTATAGCTTATCATCCAAAGAGTATTTTTGAGGACAACTGTGTAGAAGAATCCAAGAAAGGAATATTTTGAAGAACTACTTAGAATAAGAATCCAAGGAAGGACTATTTTGGAGGACTACTTAGAAGAGGAATCCAAGGAAGGACTATCTTGATGGATTACTTAAAAAGACTACTTTCGAAGAAGAATTCATGGAAGGACTATTTTGATAGACTGCTGAGAAGGAGTACTTAGAAAATGAATCCAAGGAAGAACTTTTTTGATAGACTGCTGAGAATCCAAAGAATCCAAGTAAGGACAGTTTTAAAGAACTACTTAGAAGAAGAATCCAGGAAAGGGCTATTTTGATTGACTTCTTGAAAGAACTACTTAAAAGGACTACTTATAGAAGAAGCACCCAATGAAGGACTATTTTAAAGGACTACTTAATTTAAGAACCCAAAAAATGGTTATATAAAGCACATCTAGACTTTTCTAAATATAACTGAATATCAAAAGATTAAAGAAGGCAGCCGTTATTTACATAACAGATACGTACAGAATTTGTATATGGAAGATAAGATTGCAATAAAAACTTTATCAACTAGAAATCGCATCCTTTTATATAAAATTTTGCAATAAAAAAAGTTAAAAAGACAACCGGGGAGAGAAATAATTAAAATATTTCACAAAGAAAATTTAATTTTCAAATCACTTTGCAAAACCTTTCAAAAATAATAATTACATATCATACAAATCAGAATGACATATATCAAAAATCCAATCCAATGTGTTCCAATTGTTTCACTTATCAATATACGTACACTTGAAACTCTGTTGTGTGTGTGTGTATTTGAAATGTTAATTTATAGAGGAAAATGATTATACAATCTTTATAATCAATGAAAATTTTTGTTTTTTTTTTGTAGTTTTATTGATTGAAAAATTTTCCAAGTAAAAAGAAAACCAGGCCAAGCGGATAAAGTCAACAACGAATAACATATTGTTGTTTTGATTATATTTTCTTGCTATATTTTGCTTTTATATATTGTTCCAAATTCAAATAGTTGAGGGCACGTCCATAAACAAAATGAGATATAAATAGAGAAGAAATATTTAAATTTTTTGTTTGTTTGTTAATTTATTTCTTACAGTGCTTTAAATACATAGAGATACAAGAGACTGTTAAATACAATGTCCCAATTTAATTTTTTTTAATTTTATTGAAGTTATGTATTTTAGCAAAAATTGTTTGGAACATCGTATGGTTAATGGTTGACCGGACCACATGGTTACATTAATTTTATAATATATATGTGTAAAATATTTAAAAACTTTCTTATTTCGATAATTGTCCAATTTGGAGCTTAAACCAATTCAGGGCTTAGTAATTTAAGTCTTTCTGAATATTTCACATTAATCTCTATTGATTCGTTTAAAAATTATCAAATTCATCAAAATGATTCATTCAGAAACGTAAATGTAGTGTGACTCAATAAATATTTTGTAAAACCAACTTTGGAATCACGATAGTGATGCAATAACAATGTAATTAAATAATTCGTCATCTACCTTTAAATAAACTGGTGAACCAATTATAATTCACTAAATGTTTAAAGTTAAAAAAATGGATCATCGTTCATAAATCACTGAATATTTCATCTGAACTATAAAAATATGACCTAGGACTTGCATTTTGATGTTGCTTTCATGATTCTATTTTCTGGAATACCATCTAAACAAACTTACACTATATAACTTTCAAATTTTAATAGGAATCATTTGTGATCCATGTATGAATCTTAAAATAATCAAACGATTCATTCAAAAAAAAAATTATTGGAACATACATGCATGAATCTCAAATTATTACATTTGTACTAGACTTTGTAGACATCACCCATTTAAGTACATTGATTAACTTTTTATTATCTATTAATTACTTTAAAAGATACTTTTGTGACTCGATTCATTATATGTTTAAAGTTAAGTAAATGAATCAATTATTTATGAATCAGTGAATGTTTCAAGTGAACCATTTACTTGTAATCATTTGCTTGTAAGCTCTGACTTGTAACCTGACTTGTAGATGATAGACCATTTATTGATGATTGACAACTTCACAAGAAACTTTTGCGACTCGATTAATTAAATTTTTAAAGTTCAGTAAGTGAATCAATTATTCATGAATCACTGAATACCTGATGTGAACCAATAATTTCTAACTTGTAAGTGTAACTTGTAACGACGACGAACCTTTTATTAACCAATGAATACTTTAGAAGAAACCTTTGTGTCTCAATTCATCCAATATTTTAAGTTAAAAAAATGGATCAATTGTTCATGAATCATTGAATCTTTAATATGAACCATCTACTTGGACTTGTAACTTGTAAGCTGTACTGCAATTTTCAATAAGACCATAACGGATATATTTTTTTTCTTAATACACTGTATACAAATATTTTATATATATATATATATATACATATTTACAATATTTCAACCTAATTACAATGGAATTTTAAATAAAAAAAAAAAAAAAACCGTTAGATGATTTCATTCTATCAATTATCATTTAAGTTTAAATATATATTTAATTGCAATGGAATGCGTTTATAATGATTTAACAATGAATGTGCATTCTTATATTTAAAAAAAATATATATATCTTGTAATATATATACATAATTTAAATATCAATATATCTTGTAATATATATACATACTTATATTAATTTATTATAAATATATATTATGTATTATACAACAGAATATAAAACTTATAAAGAACTGAAAATTATAGGTTAGAAACTTTTTTTAAATACAAAGTGTGTGTGTGTGTACAGTTGTTTAAATGGATCTTTCTTATATTTTATACTAATCTATTGTATATATATATACTTTTTATTTTATAAAGAACTATATATTTTATATTATAACAAATAATAAAATAAAATATATATATATATATATATATAGATTACACAACCTAAATCTCAATTTTTTATTATGTCCCGAAACGCGAAAAGTTGCTTTTGATATTAATTTTACAATTTATAGAGTTTTGTGCCAGTCCGTTTGGAATGATTCCAAATTGAAAATATGAAATGCCATTTATTTTTTTTAACATGTTCTTCTGCTCTTTCATTTTCTTTCTTTCTTTTTCAATTTTTATATATACATATACTTGTATAAAACCTTGCAAGATTATATTATATATTTATATATACATATTTGCTAATGTGTTCATAGAATAGTTTGATATAAATGACAGGCAAAGGATTGCGAACGCCAGAATAATAGTTTTATACGAAAAAAAAAAAAAATCCCTGTTTTAGATGTTAAATTTTCAACTTTTTTTTTTTTTTTTTTTTTTTTTTTCATTTTTCCAAATTTGTTTTTTTTTTTTTATAAATTTTTATATTTTTATATTATACTTAGGTATATATATATATATACGTATATAAATTAAATGTAACGATATGAGGTCCTGTGGAATCGCATAACGGAAATTGTATTTTGAACATATTTTTTTCTTATAGTGCATTTTATAGGAAAAAGATAAAAAAAAAAAAAAAAAACTGTGTGTAATGGGAGGGTCAGATATCATAAATTTTGCAAGATCCTATCCTATGTACAAATTATTATTCTATATATAAACTATGTATTAATAAATTTAGATGTGTGGTAATACTGTAATAACTGTTTTTCTATTTTTTTGTATTATTTTTTTTTGTAAAGTATCTGGAATTGATTTAATGAATGAACATTGGTGTAATTATCGTTGTGGGAATCTAATGATCTGGAAATGATATAAAACCATTATCGAATATTTTCATTCTATATAAATATATATATATATATATTAATATATATAATTATATTTGTATTGGATAAGATACTTTATAGTTTTATATTTGAAAAAAAAAAAACTGAAAAATGGTCAATGCCAATAATTTTTTGAGTGTATGTTTGTATGTGTGTTTGTTGTATAAATGCATTTGATATGTTCTTTATCGTATAATAAATATGTAGGTAAAATCAATGTTTGTGGGTTTTTCTTTTTTTTTTTTTTATAGTATAATTTATGCAATTGTCTTCCAATATCTACTATATACTGCGGTAGGTGTATATGTGTGTGTATATGATAAATTTGAATATGCATATATTAATATGTATTTAAAATTCAATCAACTTGAGTGTATAGTGGTATATAGAAATTTTAAGTGGAAAATTTTTCGAAAATTTTGTTTCAAATTTTTTATTAAAAACTGATAATTTGTGAAAATGTGAAAACTTCATATTCAAGTCTTTTTTTTATAGAATTTGCATTAAAAGACAAATAAATTAAAATTATTTTAATTGACAAGGGCTATTTTATTTTAAAACTGTGCTCGGAATAACATTAGTGTTAATTAAAAGTTATTTAGAGTTTGATTGGAATTCAGAAAATCATAATAGGTTTTAATAAAATTTTATTTTAATATTAGAGTTCAAAATGGGGGTTGAAATAGAATAATCACCCTGCTATAAAATCTTTAATTATTCATGGAACTGTAGTTTATTAATGTAAGTGTAAATAATGTATGTGTAATGGGAAGCTATTAAAAATAACATCTATAATTTAAGTTAAAATTATTATGCGAGTTGGTAGCTAAATGAGTTTAAGATGACGAAATACATTGGAAGTAATCAAAATTAGGAATCAATATTAATAAAATACTTAATATAATTTGATTTGAAAGTTTTTAGACTTTGTATTTATGTTTCTTTATAGAAATATAGGTAATATAGGCTCATTGCAATTATCCGATTGCTTAATACTCCCCTGTCATTATTTTTTAAATAGTGCATTATAAATTAAATTATTAAAATCAACGTTTTTTGCCTTGATTACCTTAATTCCCGAGTAATTGCCTGGTATATTATTCAGGCCGGTATATTCAAATTTTTTCTAAAATTCTTCTAAAATTATAAAAATAATTAAATATGAATTTTGCAAGGCGATACTCCAGTTAAAAAATTCCTAATACCGAAGAGTTCTCAATAATTATTAAATCAATTATTTGTTAATCCATGGCCTTCAAAAAAAAAAATAGACAATGCCATATACTAGATAAAAGGGATTTTTTTGTAGATTATTCTCCTTTAATAACTTCCTTTAGAAACCTTCAAATAAAAACTGCCCATTTTATTTTTAAGTGAAATTTATTTCTATATATTTTAATTAAAATATTTTTTTTTCTATAAAAAGGTTACAGCAAAACAACAGACTTTTAACCCAATTTACACGATTGGTAACCGATTATATTTTGGCCTTTGATGACATCCCCAAAATAGAAAAAAAAGATTTTCCTAGAAATTTCTAAAAATAAAAACCAACAACAATATTAACCCAAGTTAGGAAAAAAATTTTAAAGGATTTTAAGGAACGTTTCACAAATTTATTGATTTGTGAATTGTATTTTCTTTTTTTTGAAATGGGGAACCCATTTAATATTTTACTGTCTTTAATAAAATTATAGGAGTAAAATCCTCAATAATAGGGAGTTAAAAATTCTAGGATTGCAAAAGCAAATAAAATGTTAAGATTTACTGAAAAATAACCTATGGTATAAACCTGGCACCTATATTTTATCTTTTTTTACCTTCAGATAAAAAGGACAATTTTCAAAAAAAAAAACAAAACAAAAAAACAAAGCAAACAAACATACAACATAAAAAAAAGACAAAACCAAGAAAAAACCCAATAATACCATCTGTATATGTATATTATGTTGCTATATGAATAAGGGTTAACCGAAGCGTTGTAACCTTAAAGATACAATGTCATAAAATTTTTATATATAGAAACAAAAAAAAAAAAAAATAACCATGAGAAGCATTTGTAAAAGTTTTCATTTTTTTTTAAATTCTACTGTAAAAAATTTTCAGGGTTATAAGAAGTTTGAATAAAGAGCATATAAAAATTCATATATCCTGAATCTTACGTTTCCTGAATAACAAGAAAAAAAAAACAACAAAAAACAGAAAGAAAACCTATATCTAAAGATACAAAAATATCCATAAAAGTTTAATATCTATGAAAAAGGGGTTGGTTTATTCTTATAACAACTTCTTTTAAAGTTTTTTTATTTTTTTTTTTACATTTTGATTTCAACATTTTGAAATCATATTTTTTGTTTTTGTTTTTATTTTTTTTGGTGTCCTTTAAAAAAAAGGAAAAAAAAAATTGGTTTTGTATTTTTAAATAAAAACGAAGATAGGATTAAATAGTTTTTTTTCATCCGCCTAACAATATGCAAACTTTAAATAAGAATACATTTTGTATTCAAATTCTTTTAAAGAATAAAAGGGGACAAAAGATAAAAATAAAAGTAAATAGTTTTTGTTGTTGTTGTTGGATTTTTGGTTTAGTGTAAAGGTGACGAAGCCAAAATATATAAAAAAAAAGGTGATGTTGTAAATAAAAATGTTCATATAAAATATTAAAAATGTATTGTTATGTCATGGTTTTTTTTTATCAATGGTATGCACACCATTGAAGGAATGTATTTTTTTGGATTGGATTGCAAAATATAAAAATGGAAATGTTTTTTTTCTTTTTTTATTGTAATTATATTTAAGATATTTCTTTAAATAGCATGTATGTATTGTATATGAAAGAATTTAAATCTTAAGATATTTGGCAAGATAAACAAAATTTAAAAAGGATTTTTAATTAAAGTTAAAGTTGGAAATATTGAAAATATGAAATGAAATATATTTTAAAATATCCTATGATATGCTTCTTCAGGGGTTTGTACCTTTAGCAATATAAGAAGTCCATTCAAATAATTGGAACTTAAGTTTTCTTATCTTTGAATCATGAATATAAATGGCTAATGAGATTAAATATGAAAAAAAATACGAATTTTTAAAATAAATAAAATTTAGTAATAAAATTTATGGAATTCAGATATAATTTTGTTTAATTTTTACTTTGGTTAGACTGTAATTAGAAATGCTAAATTCGATCATGGATAATTTCGAAAATATATCAGGGGAAAAGATGCTAAGAAACACCATTAAATCAATACAAATAATTAACTTCTATTTTCACTGATATGCATCTCAGTTATCGTAATTATCAAAGTCTTTTTTTGGGATTACCAAAATCTGTAATCTCCAAGTATAAAATTTTCACTAAGACAAAAATCTCAAAGTCAAAATCCCCAAATTTGTTCATAAAATATTAATATAACAGCTGGGTGGCACAGTGGTTAAATGCCAACCTTTCATGCAGAAGGGCCCGGGTTCGAATTCTAGTGAAAGTGAAAAAACTTTTCTGGTTTTCGACTCGACTCAGCTACCATTCGCAATTGGGTTCAAATTAATGGCACAATCAATAATTAATAATTATAAATCTTTAATAAAAAATACTTTAATATAAAAATATAAACAAATACAAAATGTAAACAAATAATTTAATTAAATAATATAACTCGCAGATATAGAATACCATATAAGTAAAATATAAAATATGTATTACAATATAAACAAAAAATAGAATTGTAAATATTGAAAATCTAAGACGTTTCTACATGTTATAAGGCCTAGTACTTTCTCATGTTTAAATTTTATGTGGAATTCAATAAGACCAATTCTAATAACACGAATATAATATGACCCCCTGTTCCAACATGTACCTATGGTATAGACAGGCTTATTAGCCTAACAGTTGAACAGTTAGCACTTAAAAAAAAAAAAAAAATATTACAGTCTGTATGGGAGATTATTAGGAGGCATTTTGTATTTGGTTATGAAATCAAGGTTTTGGGTGTTGGTTTTTGAGGTTTTAAGCTTCGATAATTTTGATTTTGGGTATTTTGACTTTGGGAGTTTTGACTTTAGGATTTTAGATTTAGGGAATGCATTTTGTGTTAAGGATTTCGTTCCAGACCTAATCAATCCTTCACTCTTATATTTGATTAATATAAACCTTCTTACCGGAAAGTATATTTGAAGCCAATGATAAATAGCCCGCTTTGTTTTCGTTGTTTTTTTTGCAATTTGCATAAAACCAATTAATATTACATGGACTCTATTGTAACAAGCATTTATCTTTTCAAATAATCAAATAATAAAATTTTGGTAATAACTGGATTAAGTAATTTTAAAAATCCCGCACTTATCAAAAAAAAAAGATTATTTAATTAACTGACAAGTTTCCTGAATAGAGTTCTGAATCCATTGGTTTTTGTATTATTCAATTTCCATTGTAGTTTACGATAAGTGTAAAACTTTGTTATACACTTTGTTATAAATATGTTTCAATTCCCTTTAATCGTTAAGTTTGTCTTTTAAAAAAAACATCTAAATGGGAACTCATGAATTTTCTGAAAATAGAACCATTTTTATATGTATTTGTTTGTATGATGGTGAAGTAACTGTCATACAAAATAATTTAATCACTAATCAGATATAAAATATTTAAAAAACTATTTTTTGACGACCATGTATTAATAATAAATGTTTTATGTCATATATATATATATATATCATATAAATTTATACATATATATATGACAATAAAATGAATATATATGTATATATATAAATATATATACATATGACAAGTAATTATTAATGCCTATGAAAACTCATAAATTATAAATATGAAAAATTTATTATCTTTCATATTCAATTTTTCATGTAAAATATTAATTTTTTTTTTCATTTTTTATTTTATTTTTTATTTTATAATTTATTTCTAAGTTTATAGTACAATTTCTGTCACTAATACGAATATATAATCATCATTATAAAAAAAAACAAAAACAAAAAAAAAATTGCTATAATATTTTTTATTACATACATATATATATACATATACATATTGTCCGCAACCTAAATTTTACAATACAAAATTAAAAATTATAAAATTTTGTCCTTGTTTTATTTTTTTTTTATTTCAATTTTTTCTGTTTTTGTTTTTGTTTTTTTTTTTTTGTTCTAGTCATTATCATTTATGATCATTTCAATTATTATCATATGATTATCAATATCAATATGTTTATTACTATGAAGTATTATATAAAATAAAATCTAGAAACAGGAAATGTCCTTTAATGACTTTTACGTATAACTATGGTGAATGGATTATCCTTTTAGATGTTGTAAAATCTTGAATGATTTTTAAAAATTACAAATCATTTACTAGAGCCGAGGAGAGTTAAGATTGGACTTTAAGTGCCAAATTCATTTTCATTTTGGTCAAAACTTTTTTAAGGCAAGGGGAGGTATCCTTTAATTCCAAAACGAGCTCCTTGATTGACTTAATTTTTATTACGCAAAGGATCCGATTTTGAAAGAGGTTTATAATTTTCAATGTCTCTTAGGATATTTTGTTTTAATTTATAGGGAGGATTCGCTTCGATCAGAGTGATATGTTCTATTTGTTGATTTCGTAATGAGATTCATTATATCCCTTCTTAATTTTTATGCCATGACAAGAATTCTAGACCTGCTTTTCTTAAATTTTCTAATTTTCAAAGTAGTTCAATTTGATCTGCAATTAGCTTTAATTTTACTGTAAAAAAACTTGACTATGGAAATTGTAATCATTAAAACCCAAAGATCAATATCTAATCGATTTCAATACTTTTTTAAGGGTGTGTTCAGTAACTTAGGATTAAAATTATAGATTAATTTTCTTTTTCAGTTTCAGGAAGAAATGTAACATAAACCCTTCTGCTAATCAAATTAGAATTGAAATATTTTATAATTACTTATAACTACAATTGCACTATCAGATCCTTTTTCATATAAAATCTTTAAATCTTAAAATCTTATGTTATATTTGCTAGCAAACATCATTATATCATTTTCATTAGTTTACTTTTGGTGGTTTAGTCCTTATTTATGAATTAACAATTAAGGATTTATTTACGATAAAGGAATTCAAAAGGATAAAAGGTTGATATTATGTGGTTACAACAAGTTTCATGATTGAATTTAGGTTTTTGATGAATGTCCTGTTATCAATATGATAAATAATTCACGTGTTGGTAATTATTAACTGTTAGGTGGGTTGAATGATTCACTTAAACTTTTGTTTTGCATTAGGTTATTAATCATTTTTTATTAAAAGTAAACTAGTACGATTATTAATTAAGCTTTTAACCAATTGTACCTAGTCTAATAATAGTTATTGAATTAATTGGGTTTTCTTAAAATCGCAATGAGTTGAAAATAAATTTTAATTTAATTAAATTATTTATAATTAAACAAATTGGTTTTCCTGAGGTTTAGTAGTACAGTTTTAAGAAAAATAAACATACACTATGTATGCACAAAATATCGAAAAAATTAAGAGCTTTCCAACCTTGTAAAATTATTTAGGGGGTTTCTTGGCCAAATTTTGAAAAATATGAGTTTTAGAGAACTTTAGAGAAAATTTTCAACTTTCAACTACAATATTTCCAAAACGGCAGCACCTTTCGTCATCAAATGAACGTTATTATAATATTTTCCAGACCATTATCTTAATTAATAGCATTAATTGAATGTATATACCAAACAGATCGCTAGATATAACGGTTTTTATAAAATAGATTAAAATAACAAGAATACTTTCAAATGTCCTTTTCGTCGTCCTTATATGTGCCATTGAACCTATATATTTTTTGAAATTTGGCAATACCAGCTATCTCTGATATATAGTCATTTGGACCTACGCGGATACTACTTTAAACTCAGAATCCCCAACAAATTTCATAAAAAACAGAGTAATTTAATTTTTGTGATGTATAAATTTAAAAAATAAATTTAAAACTTACACAATTCCAGTACATGTATTAAATATTATATAGTGATAACCAAAAATCATAGGACTTACCTAGAAAAAAAGAAAAGAAGTAAAAATTAGTAATTAATTAATTTTAAAAGCACTGTACAAAATACAAAACAAATATTTTAATAAAATTTATTTCAATTTCTCTAGAATCAATAATATTTTACAAATGTCCTTTAAAAGACCTAAATGTCCTTCAAAAACAAAGTTTTTATACTTTTCAACATCATTTAGCCTTCGAAGGCAAACAAATTAACACTAAACGCCATTTTAAGTAGTCTATAATATCATTTTCGTTTTAATTTTAATAAATGTCAAAAATTTTTTTGTTATTAACCTAAAACCATAATTTAAGGTTATGTTGTTTTTTTTTTTTATATTTGGCTCAAAAGTGATGCAATTTAAAAAAAAAAATAACGGTTCTTTTAATTTACCACATAAATTTACTTATATTGCAATACGGTAACTATATACGGTTTTAACACTTTAGTTTTTTTTAAAATTGGAGAAAATAAATTTCAATTAATTATGAAAACTTTGTTGAACCACAAAATATAATATAACGGTAATATAATATATAACATAACGGTAATAAAATTTCAGCCTAAAGAATAACGAAACAAAAGACAAAAAAAGAGAAAGAGAAGTGGTAGTTAAAAAAAAAAAATAGTAGAAATATTTTTTTTTTATATTTTCAAGGTAAAATAAAAATGAAACGAGGTAATTGTGTTTTATACAGCAGGAGGAGGAGCAGCAGCAGCAGAAGGCAGGTATATAATGTGCATATATTTCATATTAAAATTTCATCTATTTGCATAATTTACCCCTTAATTTAAACTTATGGTTATTTTACTTCCTTGTTTTTTGCTTCTGCTGTGCAAAAAAAAAAAAAAAATGAATGAATTCATAATCAATAAATTTAAAATAAAAAGTATTATGTAAGAGTATATTATCATAAAGGTGGAGGTAGAGTGCAGGTTGTATTTTAAACTTCTGTTAGAAAAATTGCAATTTATAAGTTATTGAGTTTTAGTATGGTCGAGTTTTAAATGGTTTTTAAATGTGTTTGTAAGTAAGTAAATAAAATGCAAAGAATTTTAAATTTAAGATTTGAGTTAAGTATTAAGTATAAGGCTAATGTAATAGGTTTCTCCAAAAACTAAAGTTTATTAATTCACCGTGCAGGTCAGTGATTTCTCAGTCAATAAGTAAATTTTTTGCAAGAACAGAATCATACCCTTGCGTATCCTTCAGATATATCTAATCAATCTTTAGAAACAATAGTTCAGTTATTCTTAGAAAAATTCAGTTAATTCCTCCTAAAAGTATGCTTTTTATTTATTAGATACATTTTTCTGTAGTTTTGTTTTTTTAATGTTTGATTTTGAAAAAAAATATAAAATTGGGGAAAAATAATTGACTTTAGATTTTTTTGGTATTGAAAGTATGTAATTTAAAAAAAATAATATTTATTGTCTAAGCAAGATTTACTTTAGTTTTTATGCGTAGAAGGTTGCTTAAAGTAATAAATATTAATTTTTAATGAAAATATAATAAAAAATTACCATAGTAATTTTAATATTTTGATTTATTGATAGAAGTTTTTTTGGTATATTTGTAATAAAATTGTACTTTGAATTTATATATAATTATATTTTAAGGTAACTTGGGCAATTAATCGATTTGTTTTTTTTTGAAAAATACATAAAGATACGATTTACTTTGGGCAAAGTCTATACAGTCAGTAATCAATATCAATTAATCATAGTTAAAAGAGCTAAAAGATTACAAGAAAACCTGCAATATAACATAAACCTTACCAGACCTACAAAATTAGCCTAAGAGAATGCTAAAGCCAAACTTTAAATTCACAACCCTTGAATTATTATGTACCAAAGTATAAATACTTCCTTACAAATACATTTAATCATTTTTACATAGTTTTTAATATATCAAAAGAATAATAGACTTCGAAGCTCGCACATAGACTCGAATATAGGTTTAAAAAAAATTTTGTAAGATCTGCTTTTAAATTAAAATTTTCAGAAGTTACTTTGAATTCAAATCCCAATAAACTTAAAGGTACTAGACAATGATATAAGACTTACTTACTTACTGGATCCTAGAACCCCTGGTGGGGTATAGGACGTCTTACATGAGTGGATAAAATAGGATATAAGACTTACATGAGTGGATTTGGAGATATGCAGCATGCTTAATCATGGATTTCATCATCAATCTTAAAATTATAAAGCCCAACGTTTATATCTCAACACTGTCTGTTCATAATTAATAGAATTCAATACTTTTAAAAAAATTCAGAGACACAAACTTATTTTTTAAAATAAAGTAAAAAATAAAGTATAATTGTTGGATACTGAAAATCATATTTAATAATTAAAAGTTGAAAAAAAATGGTTCTGCCAAATTTTGCAATAAATTTTTTTACCTTGAGCACGATCTGATATAAAAAAATTAAAATTTATTAGTTTTGTCATCAACAGACTTTAAGGTGTTTTTCCAAGGACTATTTTTTTATATTTTCGAAGGACAATTTGTTTTATAAATTTCAAAACATTTTTTTTTTGTTTTTTTTTTTGCTATTTAAAGAAAAAATCATTGAAAATAAACAGCTATAGTTAGCAATTAACAGTTATTTGAAATAGAAACTGAAAATCGAATGCCAATTAAATTGGTTGGGCCCGAAATCTTGGTTAAGTAAATCTCGTTTTTTTTCAAAGTTGCTTTTAGAAAATCGCGTTTTAAGTAAATCTAGTTTTTTATATTCTGGAAAAAGTTGATAACTTTGATTTTGTATCCAACTTTAAAACCTTTAAAACGAAATTTTTTGAAAAAAAAAACCATATGGAATCCACATTTTTTCAAAAATTGAGATTTAAAAATAAAAATAATTAACTAAACCGAGTTTATGGAACGCTCGTCAATTAAATCAATTTGTTAACTTTCGACTTATAAGATTTGGAATAAAAATACTAAAGAATTTCTAATCCTTTTTATATATATTTAAAGTTTTAAATTCTTAGTCAGACCAATTAAAAATTCAAAATGTTGAGAAGTTCCAGACAAAATTTTGTGAAACCAAATTGCAATATATTTATTACAAAATGGCACCACTAAGTCGTTATCCATATCATAAGATTAAAAAAAAAAAAAATAAAACTTAAAAATTGATTGTCTTATGAATCTAAAAGTCATAATAATTGAAATCCTGGTTTACCGTTATTTCATGGAAATTCATTATTTCGTTTTTTTTTTTTGGAATTTTCAATTTTCTTTGTTTTTCTAAATTAAAAAGATAAAAAAAAAATTCATTTTAGTTATTCCTCCATTACCTTCATTACATTTCAACTCAAAGATTGACCAACACACCAAACAATTGAAGACCGAGCATAAGAAATTTTTTTAGAAAATCAACGTGACAAAACGGAATAAGATAGAAAAAAAAATTAAATGAAAATCGCAAAAAAGAAAATTAAAGAAAAAAACTGGAAAATTAAAAAAACCTTGAATGAAAACTCTAAAATAAAAAATGTTGAACATTGTAAGCAATAGATCATATACAAGGTTACAAAGATGACAAAAAAAAAAAATGTCACCAAAAATTTATTCCAACATAAAACCAACAAATAATACAGTTAAAATCCCGTAAAGTTTCATAATATTACAATAGAATCATAATCAAGTTGAGATTTTTATAACATAAAATAAAAAAAAAGGAAAGAGATTTTTATTTCCTCTTAATAAGAAATTCTTTCAAATAATTTGAAGACTGCGTTTACATGCACTTCTGTGTATCGAATATTTTAAATGTTTAAAAATATGTAATTTAAGTTTGAGAAAAGTGTTTTGTGACGTATAGAATATAATTTTAGGATTTGACAGTTGACAGTGTCTTATTTAAAGATGCATTGAAAGAGAAAATGAAAGATGCAGAACATTGCATTTTGATGCATACATTGTTTAGACAACAAATACTTTTATAAGGCAAAAAATGAATTGGAGTGAGAAATATGTATTGAAAGAATACGGCCAAAATCAAAACTGCAGAATATTGCGTTAACATGCATTTTTTAGACACCACAAACTTTGTGCGTGCAAAAATAAATTAAGGCTGAAAAACATTTGTGAAATATTTATTATTTGTATGAGAAAAGAAGACTAATTAAAAATTATAACAAAAGACAGAGCCAAACTGAAAACTGCATTCAAAAACATAATCTTAATTCGAAGTACTAGAAGAACATTTTGCTAAATAAATGCAAGAAATAAATCGATTATTTCAAAAATCAAAAAATTCTGCAACTGCATGCATTTATACAAGCAGAAAAAACGTTGAATCTATTGTGAGTGTTAAAGTTGTGAGTAAAAAATGTTATACAACTTGTGAGTTGAAAAGAATAAATAATTTGCAATAATTAGAACCTATAAATAATAAACTAATCTTTAACTTGATAAATTACTGCAGATATGCATAATTGTTTTAGTACTTTAAATCCATTTTCATATAGTTTTTCAAAAACTAAATCTGCTACAAAATTTCAATATATTATTTTTCAAGGCAATATTAAACCAAATCTCAACTTAAATTTTATGTAAAATTTTACATTTAAACTTTACACAAAAAAAAAGGAAAAAAAAAAACAAAAGAATACAAAAATAGAAAAAAAACGCAGTGACAGCAAAATTCACAAAGTTATAAAACATTCAGAGGTATCCAAGAGCAGAGAAAAATTTAAAGACAAAAAACTTGCTGGAGCCAAAATAAAAAAAAAAAACAACAACAAAACAAAAACTGACGAAAAGTAATATTTTATTATGTATATATATATTTTATTTTTTGTTTTTTTTTCTTTAATATTACAAAATCAGACTTTCTGCCGTCACCGCCGCCGCCATACCATTTTATTTTTCATTGTTCTCTAATTTTTTTTACTCTTTTCATTGTTTTATTTAAATTTTTTTTTTGTATTCTCTTCTTTTTTAAATTGAAAGAAAAATTTAGAATATACACGCATCCTTCAATTAGTACGATACTAGAATTTTACAGTTATATTTATAATTAAAGGTTTTTTATAGCCTTCTAAAACACACAGTTTTGTAAACTTGCATCGTCTTCTGCAATGTGTTGTAAATTGATAACATTTTATATTTTGTGTAACGGATTAAATTGGATGACAGTATGTTGATACCGTATAAATTGGGGGGTTACTGTATACAAAATTTGAAATTTTGTAAATCATTTTATGTAATTTTCTTTTGAAATTTTTATTTTAAAAAAAAAACTGAATTTTAAATGCATTGAGAATTAAAACAGAAAAAATATAAGAGATTAACTGTAAACTTGACAAATCCAAGGGAAAAAAATGTTTGAAAGAGATAACTTAAATATAAAACAATGTTTGAAATACATAATATATAATTTTAAAGTAATAAAGAAATAAAGATGCATCATCAGAGGAGGAGAATTGAAAAGCCAAAGATTTGTAAAATTAAATAATATTTTTTTTTTAAATTTTGTTAAATTTTTGCCTTCAAAACTTGTGATTTAAAAATATTTTATGAACAGATCATATCAATTTTTAATATAGCTTGAAGAAATTTAAAAAAAAAAAGTATTACTTTTCTTACTGCACCTACATTTCGGGAGGAAAATGCTAAAACAGAGTCTGTTATCAAAGAGAGTCTGTTTGCAGCAAATACCGTTATTTTACAAATAATTGAAGATACGGACGTCAGAAAAGCATAGACATACATTGGTTTCGAATATAAACAGTACTCTATTGAAATGTCTTGATGTGATATGATTACCACATCTTTATAAGCATTAGATGCAAGTTTCTTAGATTCTTAAGACCTGGGTTGATTGTCTATACTTGATATAATTTGGGCAATTATAACTGTCGTAAAATCTTTAAACGATCTCACCAGATTTTTTTTCAGTGACTTCTACATTCACAAAAATTCAAGCGGTTTTTCCGAGGAATTAAGGACAAAACAAAGTACTTGTACATAAGAAAAACAGAAAATACGACCAAAAAAAAAAAAAATTTTTACGTTTTCCTCAAGTCAACATAAATCTGGATTAAAATGGAAAACATCAGTTGCAAAAGTATTTCAAATGAAAGGAAATAAAAGAAAACTTCCATGAATACGAATAAGAATTTCTTGCGAATGATTCAGGATAACAAAATGTAAGTGTATGTATACATATATATATATATATAAACCTTTACAAATAAAATTTCTTTACAATTAAACTGATAAAAATAAAAAATAATTTTTTGGCACCGAAAATCTTATAAAAAATTATTTTCGCCGTTAGATACTAATTTCTTATTAATGACACAATGGGAATATTTTTTCTTCTTTATGATTTTATAAATCCGTAACTAGACACAATGAAATTTATTTTACAAAGAATTTTAAGTATTATGCTAGTTAATATAGTTGAGCGGAAACTAACGGTCGAAAAAAAATTCTATAGCAGTTTTTAAAGATTTTCGATGAAAAATGTTAACGTTAAAAAGCCTGGAAAATAAATTCTGCATTTCGATGAAAAATGTTAAATTCTGTACTTTCTATGATAAATGTTAAAATTAAAAAAATAATCGAAAAAATCATTAATTATTATTTTCGATATTTTTTTGCACTGAAAGACATTTCGGTACTATTTTCTATGAAAAATGTTAAAATTAAATAAACTGTAATAAAAATCACATAAGTAGTTTTCGATGTTTTTGTGAAGAAAAATGTTAAAGTTAAAATTAATTAACAAATTTTTTTTTTTAAATTTTCGATGTTTTTCGATAAAAAATGTTCATTGAATTTTAAGCGGCATCTTTACATATTAACTTTGCCTTAAGTTTAATCGTACTAAAAGAATAACCTAAAAGCTATTTATATCTTCAGAGATTTCTTTAATTCGGACAAAATCTGAAATTCAGATTTAATTTTTTTACTGTTACAATCTTACATCTAAAAATAAAATACTACAGACTGATCTTTATTTTCTATTTGAAATGTTATTTCAATGCATATAATGAATTATCTATTAAGATATCAGATAAAACTACAGAATTGCGAATTATATCTAAAGGTTGCCAAAAAAAGAAAATCAGAATTTCCTCTTTACAAAATAAAAAAAAAAAAAAGAAAAATGACAAAATAATTAAATGTATAAAAAAGATTTGTTTTATTTTTTTTTAGA
This sequence comes from Dolichopus griseipennis, assembly GCA_963082915.1. Taxonomy (NCBI): domain Eukaryota; kingdom Metazoa; phylum Arthropoda; class Insecta; order Diptera; family Dolichopodidae; genus Dolichopus; species Dolichopus griseipennis. Next base: position 3,769,435 of record OY720445.1, read on the forward strand.
GAGTTTAACAAAATATCATGGTATTATAATACCAAATCAAACGACCTGATTTTCTTTTAATATTTTTTAAGGATATTAGCATTACTTGTATAATGTACAAATATACATATACACATGCATACTTACATATATATATATATATAAGTTTAAATTTAAAATTCATTGTTGAAACAGTTTAATAAATTATTACATTTGGGGAAAAACTGAGTTATTTTATGTGCATTTATATCAAAAGTCTTCTATTCTTTAGAAGTCTACTACAATAATGATTTTAAAAATTTAAAAAAATATCTTTTAGATATATTTCCATAGATACATTTACAGTTATTTTTTTTTTTTTGAATAATATGGATCAGACAGTAAAAGAATAAAATAAAATTTATATTTGGATATACATTTGCCTTTGAAAATTCTGATTTCCTTTTTTTTCTCTTAATTTATTTAAGGAACCATGAGAATTATTGAATCATATTTGTTAGTTTGTAAAGAAATACAAAGTTAAGACTATTTTATTTTGGAAGTCATTTTGTAGTCATGTCCTAGAGTGAATTGTTTTTTGGTATCTTTGAATTTTTTATGTTGGAAGAGGTTTTTATTAAAATGAAAAACTTCCTTGGGGCAGTTTTCATTCTCATCTTCAGGGTTAAGAATATCCATTAAAGAAATTTCTTATTCTGCAAATAATTGTCTATTAAATATTCACAATTTAAAAATCAACTTCTAAGAATATTGCATTATTTCCTTGGGGGGGTTTCGTTGATAAATACAGTTTGTACTTGTCTTTGAATCTTCACTGTTTTTGGGAATAATTGTAAAATTTTGTGTAAATTTAATGAAATTTTAAAAATTAAAATATCAATAGAACAATAATAAATTATAAAATTGCATGCATGTGTTCATTAGTTAAAACTTACATTAAATGAATAGGTAGATAGAATTATGTTCAAAGGTGGTAATATTATCATGATATATGATGTCTAGAGGCTGTGTTGAAGAAGGCAAGAAATAATAGAATATGTGATGATTGAGGTTAAAATAAATGAATATTAGTAACAGAAAAAATAGCTTAGGTATTTCTAACACTTTAAAGTTTTAAATTAAACTGTTTATTTGGGTGTTAAAAATATTTACATTTAAATAAAGATGATTTATATTGAAGCAATTAAAAATGAATGTACGATTGGTACCATAATTGTATCTATTCAAAATAGGTAAAATTTTTTTGAGTTGAGACCATAGTAGCAAGAATAATACCATAGACGGAATGGTTTTCTGAGAAAAAGGTTAAAGGACCAATACGGTTCATGACGATTTAGTTAAAGTTGTTAATTAGGTCCTGAAAAACAGAGTGAAGTTTAATTCTTCCAAACCTCAATGCTATCAGAAAACATTAAAAAAACTATTAAAATCCTAGTCTGAGGTATTTTGGAGGAAATCGCTCAACAATCAGAAAATTTATACATTTTAATCATGCAGGCATACAGGTTAATCAAAAAAATTATGTGGAATGGTAATATTTTTGATATAACTAAAAGCGCTGAAAATGCTTAGCTTTTCTCTTTAATTGTAAGTCATATTTCTCTTCAAGGAACCCGTCCAAAATCTATAAAGCATATATACCACCAAATATGGAATATAATTTATACATATAATTTACACTGATCTACTTTCTTAAATTTTCTCGATCTAGTGCAAAAACCAGTCGTCTAATTAATGACCCCAGCGTAAGTAATACTATATCTTCTACTGATAGTCGTCTTAATATTGGAGCTCTATCTCTTTTCTAAAGATATCTAGGTAATGACACTTGTTCAGTTGAAATAAAATTATTGAGGCCTCCTCTCAAGCTATTCGAACGAACCACCAGAGGGCCAACAAATTTGCATTTCTACTATGTTTTTTTGTAATTCGCATGCTGGTTATAGTATTTCGTTTGTTGTTAGAACTGCAACATTGTGCAATTTACTACCATCTCATGGATTTCCAAAAGTTGGCGATTTTGATTTTTAAAATTTGTAAAAATGTAAGAAAAATTTTAACAGATCCTTCACGAACCTATCTTTTAACTCCCCGTTATCTTCAATTTTTTCATCCCTATCCCATCCTATACAACCACAACTACGTTAAGTACAAAGTATCATATTCCTAGTATGTGATTTTTAGAATGATAAAAAACAAATAGTACCAAAATTATTTATAGTATTAATTAAAAAAATTTTTTTTTTTTAAATTCTTTTCAAAATTTTATTTATTTTTCAGCCATTTTAATTTTTTTCATCATTTGTTGTTCCTATTTTATGTTAAAGATAACTAATTTTATAATTTTTTTATTACCTTCGTAATTCTTTCACAAAAAAAAAAAAAAATTAAAACCAAAAAATTCTTAATATGTATGTGATAATAAATCTGTTTTTACAGTTAGATTATTTTATTTTTACAGTTAGATTTACTGCATGTAATAATGTTTAAAAAATGAGTTCAGTAAATGTCACATAAAACATTAGAAGAGAAATAATATGAAGAATTTTACAAAGTATAAAAATATATTACTTATACATACTCACATACACAAACACATACACATAGTTGATGTATGATTGTTTGTTGGGAAAAAAAAATAATTCCCAATAATTTTTATTTTATTTGATTTTTTATTTCCAAAAAAAGAAGAATGTTTTATCTTAAAAATCATCTCTCAAAATAGGTTTAATCGTAGATTACAAATATACTTATACATAACTATGTGTATGTGTGTTTTATTATATGCGTATATAGGGCCAATCCTTATTTATTTGATCCTATCTTTTTTCAACTAAGTATTTTTATAATTTTCTATCTTTTTCAGTCTTTTGTGGGATTTATAAAATAAAGTATGAAAGGTAGTTTCAATTTATTGGGTGAAATGTCACATTAAAATACGATACGATATATCGTATACGATAAACACCCAAAAGGATATTCATTATTTATTAGGTAATCTTATTTTTGGAGATTTTATATTTTATTTGATAATTTGTGTGTTTGTTTGAATTGATTATGTAGGAGGATTTTGTAAATTTTGTTGATTTTATTTTAATAATAAATTTAATTTTTAAAAAATATTTTTGAAAACGATTATCCAAAATGATTTAGTCGAAAAATAATTTAAAAGTAGCAATAATAATAATAATAATTATTATTACTTTTATGATTGCAATTTAGATAAATTAATTGTTCAACATTTTGATTACAGCGTTAAGATATTGTTAAATTTTAGGTATAGGTTCAATTCAAATTGTTCAGAAGTTGTAAAAATTGATTCTTATCTGATTTGTACTTTAATTTTGGATGTTACAAAAGCTTTCCTTCTGTTGGAAAAACTTCTATTAATTTAAATGGAAAGTAATAAAATGTTGATTATATTAATCGTATTCAAATGACATCCAGAAGTTTCATCTGACTAAGCAGAAGTTTTTCAACAGAATGATCTTGAATGGCAACTTTTTTATTTAAGAGCAAATTTTGTCTTGAATTGCAATCTTTTTGAAACTTTTTATAGCTTTCTGAACTCTTGTATAATTTTCTCGTTTCTTGGAATTTATATTTATAGCAGACCTGTACATTTCAAGTACTAGTACGATTACATAATACTCATTACTTTATTTATCATTATAAGACTTTTGGAAAAATATGGAAAGTACTTGAATCCTTGAAAAATAATTGAATTCTTAGTACTAATGTATTTCTCGATACTTAATTACTTAAAAATACTTAAATGTCAAAAATTAATGACAAAAGTAATTCAACATAAAATTTAATTACTTTCTGGGAATTACAAGTATATTTACTAATGCTTTAATTTTGCAAGTATCGAAATCTAAATAATATTGATACTTAAAGTAATGAGTATCAGATAATGGTGTTTACAACTGTACTTAAGTGATTTATAACATTTTTTGGTCAGATTTTCATTATTTCTTACTTTCTTTTTACTTTATTAAAAAAGATATTTCATATATCGATTAATCAAAAAAACCACACAGTTTTGAAATTTTTGGATAGTCTCATGAAACCACGATTTTGATTGCAATGACAAGGTTAAAAATGTATTATTTATTATTATACTTAATACAATATTTTTCAAATATTTTAATAAAATTAATTACTACCCTGTATATAATTCCTTCTATAAAGTAATGATTAAAATAGTAATCAAATACTCTGATAAGTACCATTATTTGATTATCATTAATATTTCTAATTACCATTAAAAATTTTTTTTTAATAATACTTTTCAAATTTAATTATCAGTATAATGAATTAAGTAAAACTTGATAATTCCTTAAAAGTAATTTAATTTGAATTTCAATTACTTTTGTAATTATTTTTCAAAATTTAATTACTTTTGCAATTATTTTTGAAATTTAATTACTTTTTCAATTATTTTTGATAATTAATTACTTTAAAATAATTAAATACCAAAAACTACAAATTATGATAAGAATTACAAGAATTTTTAAAAAATCGAGCAGTTTTTTGTTTTGAAGATTAAATGGCATTGGTAACTGTACTGTGTTAAAATTCCATTCAAGTCGTTCTCAAAAATTTACGTATAAAATAAATTTTTGAGCAGATTAGATTTAAATTTGAAACTAAATTTATACTGTCCCATTTTACTAATCTCTTCTGCACTCTATGAATTTATTGGACACTTTTATTTCTCACATACCGTATATTAATTTCTGTAAAATATGCGTTTATAACATTTCAGTATTTATCTCTCACGCTTTTTCTCCTCTTCACAATTAAATTAAAGCGTATGTTTTTTATGTTTCAACAATTTTTTAACCAATTTTAAACACTCAATATAACACTAACAAAATATACGTGCATTTTCAAGTTTTAATATTTTTTGTATTTTCAGTGTGTCTTTGTAATTTAGTTTGTACCTTTATTAAACTAAACTCCATAAAAAAAATAGTTTAAACTCCATCATAACCTGAGTTCTGAGTTTTCATTATAAATTTCAAATAAAAAAAAAAAACAAGAAAAAAAAAAAAAAAAATTGATGAAAAAAAAACTACAAAAGTTATAACTTAAAGAGAAAATAAAAAACTTAAACTCTACTCTACTTTACAACATATGTAATGTTTTTTTTTTTTGAACATTCTGCAGATAAACTTTAGTTTTTTAATGAAATGAAACGAAATAGCAAAAAAAAAAAAATCCTTAACGTGAAAAATATTGCAAGGACCTACTTTTTTAATCAACACATACTAAAAAATAAAAAAAAAAAAAAATAAAACAACAAAAAACCATTTAAATAAAACATAAAACAAAAACACATCTACCCCATATTCAAACAAAAAACTGCATATATCGCAAGTTTTTTTCTATTTTTTTATTTAGTTTTTGTTGTTGTTGTTGTTTTTTTTTTATCACAATAGGCAACACGTATGCAAAAAAAAAAAAAAAAAAAAAATTAAAAAAGTATGTTTTTTATTTTTATCTTACAGAAAAAACTACAATATTTTCTTTCACCATATTTTAAAAAAAAAAAATACAAAAACAACAAAAAAAAAAGGATATGGAAAGGGATGAAAAAATAGGAGGGTGGCAGATATTGGAAATTTTCTTGGCTAACCAGGTGCAAATAAAAAAAAAATATATTATTTTGTTTTTGTTATTGTTTTTTTTTTTTTTGTAAATTACAACAAAGAAAAACTAAAAGTTAGGTTGGAAAATAAACCGCTATCATCACTGGTTTTTTATAATCCATTTATAAAAAAAAAAAAAGAAAAAAAAGAAAAATATAACGGAAAAGAAAAACTTAATGGTTTAGAAACTAATGCTTCTCCCACTTTGATTTTAGGGGGATTAATATTGTAAGCATAAATTTGAAATCGTCCAAGCTGGGCGTATGAGACTGAATATCATCTGCTATTTACAAAATAAATTCTTAGCTTTACAATGAAACTTAATAATGGTGTCTTAAAGCAGCCATCAGCTCTTCTGAGATTTCTAGGGTTGATTTAAGCGCCTCAATGGGGTCATGGGTAGAAATTTGAATTGCTCAAGCGTTGGTTTAATGTTCCAACAGCATTTGCTATAGCACTTTGTAATTGTTCAAACTGTTTTTAGATTAATGCGCTTTATTTGAATGTCGAAGCTGTGTCAGAGGCGCCTTACTATAGAAATAATTGTCCGGAAGGAGCTTTTTTTTTGAAAAAACTGATTTTATAAGAATTAAGATGAAATAGGTTCATCAGAATAAGTTAATGAATACTGACGATATTTAAAATTTTAAATTAATTCAATTTAAATACCTTTATAGTAAAAATCTTTGGAACTAATGGGCGATTTTTAACATTAATTTGTCACATTTTAACATTGAAACCTCGGCTGCGGGACCGATTCTGAACAAATTTTTACCAAGGGTTTTATTTAAAATTTTAAGATAAACGCGCGTATGACGCTTAACTTAAGATGTCAATTAAATGTTTTGACGAAATGATAGGGTAACATCTGTTGAATAATTATTGGGCATCAATGAGTATTTTAGAAAAGGAGGTTTTTTTTTCAGACACAGTGAACTTCACATTCAACACTATGTCCCATAACAATGCCGATTCCTATATTTCGAGATAAATATACCAGGTCATTAGTTTAAAGTTTCGGTTCGTAATATACATGCAGAGGAAAAATAAATATAGCTATTTTAAATACATTGTAAAAAAAAGGGACTTAATAGAAGCTTTTACTAAAACAATATCACCATTGGTACTAACTATTTTTTTAGTGCAACTTAGTTAAATGTCATTTTTCGTACGGGCCTACATTGAGGCCTAAAAAGCCTAGAATTATAATACAAGTACTTTGTAGTGCATTTTGAATTTCTTGTAATTGGACCTTAAATACTTGCAATTACAAACAAGTAACAAACTTCCAAAGTGCCCATAAATTTATGCACAATAAACTTTGGATTTTCTAGTTTTATATGCTAAAGAATTTTATTTTATTCTATTTTTTTTCGATCATTTTGTTATTATCCGTTTTTGTGTTAGTCTTTCCTCACGGAACATTAGGTTATTCGATTTATAAATAACATATATATATATATATATATATATATATACATTATACATATATATTCCACATAGAATTCCATTCGATTTGACTGCCGTTGCAACAAAATCCAATAACAATATGCAATAATAATACTTAATAAAAAAACCAAAAAAAAAAACAATAACTACAACAAAAGATTCTTATTGCAAGAAAATGTAATAAAAATTTATGCAAAAATTACAACAACAATAAAAAAAAAAAAACTAAAGAATAACAGCAAAAAAAAAAGGAAATGAAGGACATAAGAATTAAATCATATAGCAAAAAAAAAAATAGTAAATATAGTACATAAAAACGAATTTAATGACCATAGATAACGATCATTTCATTTTTTTTTTATTCTACAATTTTCCATTTTCCAAATGGTTTTTAATTTTTTCTTTTTTGTTTTTCATTTTTTTTTTTTTTTTATAATCATTTGCATATGGTTTACTTGATTATTGAACTGCTTGATAGTTTAATGTTTATAATGTTCCATGATTATAATGATGATAATAATGATGATGATAATGATGATGATGATTATGATTATAATGATGATTTTTAAAGTTCATCTTAATGAAGGTTTTTGTGTATGTATTTGTATGAAATATGCATATATAAGTCTATAATTGGATTTAAGAATAGTTTGTTGTTTTTTGCAAATTAAAACGAACATTGCAATGGTTGTAATTTAAAAATTTTGTAATTTTTTTTTTAATGCACTTTGGAAGTTTTTTTTTACCTTAAAATTTTCAAAACCTTTAAATACATTTAGAAATCCAACATATTGAAGGTTCAGCAGATGAATCGATTACGTTATAGGGCAAGTTAGAGAGAAGGACTCAAATACTATTTAGGAGATCTATGCATAGTTTTAAGGATATGGGACTCTACAGATTTTTAAAGACTTAAGTTAGAACGCATTGTTTTAAGGAGTTGCAGTAAAATGAATTTTATATGGTGTAATTCCATTCTTGTTCTATAAAAGTGGACATACGCTTTTTGCACTTTACACCCTGTATATAAGAAATGCATTAGATATTTCTTTGTTGTAATATTGAACGTAACATTAGATATTCGGGGAACTTTTAGAAAACTTTTACAACTTTGAATTAATTAAGTATTATAGCAGAATCTGTATAGTCCGGGACTATGCACAGCTTCGATTTCTATTTAATTTTAATTCCCTGTCTTTTCTTTAATTAAAGTTTCAGTGATACCTTAGTACCGGCTTTTTTTTGTGTGGGATGTGGCGGGACACAATGCAATTTATTATATTTTCAGGGGGTAATCACCTTCTAGATTATACACTCGCCTTTTTGAAGTCAAGGACATTTATATAGTCAAGGACTATACACAGCTAAAATTTCAAATTAGTTTCAATCCCATGGCTTTTCTTTAATTAAAGTTTCGGTAATATCTTAGTACCGGTCTATTATCTGTGTGAGAGGTTGCCGAACACGATGAAATTTATTATATTTTCAGGAGGTAATCCCCTTCTAGCTTATACATTCTCCTTTTTGCAGGTTTTAGTATTTAAATTTATTTTTGCATAACCTAAAGGAATATGCTAACACAATTTTATGTTTTCTAAGGCCACTTTTGGGTTCAATCTCAGCTTAAGGCACTTTGAGTTCAAGCAATTTGATTATTCCTTTTTCTTAAAGTTTTCATTTTTTTTTTAGTTTTATTAGATTTTCTGTTTAGATAATCAAAATTAAAAATCTTTCTTGATGTCCTTTAATGTCCTTTTTTTGTCTTGATTTTGTTCCATCTGTGTAAATGTAATTAGGCAAAAAATGTATTGTATAAGTAAAAAAGATTGCATCTATTTGAGACGAATGCAAGAGAATATGAAAAAGTAAATGTCAATTTAGAAAAATTGTAATACAGAATGACACAAAAAAAAAAAAAAGAAAAACTAAAAAAGAAATTTCATCATCATTAGCATCCATTTTAAAATATTAAAAAACTTATAACTACCCAAAAAAAAGATATAATGGTAGATAAATATATCTTTTGTGGTGGTAGAAAACCATTTTTTTTTTTATCAGATTTCTTTATATCAATATTAATTTGCAGTTTATTATTGCAGGTGTGACTTAACATAATAATGAGGAGTTCATTAAGTAAACAATATTAAAAGTAATTTACAAAGACAATGGGAAAAATTCTATAAAATTGTATTTTAGTATTAAAATTGTGGACAAAAAAGGAAAGGAATTTAAAAAATATATTTTTTAATTTATTTTTATTTTAATTAGTTTAATATGAACTTAATTTTTTTTTATAGGTAAAAGATCAGCATATTCTGTGGTTCGAAAAGTTTTTTAATCATAGAAAAGATTAAATATTTGCACTTAAAAATACTGTCAGCTATTTTGTAGTTACTATGGTAATTGTAGTGAATATAAATGAGATTTTAATTCAGAGGAGTTAGTAAAATACATATTGTGGGGAAATTTATGAATTTTAATACATGAAATAATTTAAAACCTTTGTATAAATGTATAATCGTTTTTTTTTCTTAATTAAAAATTATAAGATTTATTCACAAATGGAGATCGAGTTCTAATCCTCGACTTTTAATTTAAAGAAATACTACTAAAATATCTGCCACATTTGAGAAGGTCAGGTAGGCTTTACTCTTCTATCAAGTTAAATATATGTCTTGAAAAATAAAAAAAAAGCGTAGAAATAAATCCAAGATGGATTGCATAAGCTTTCTTCTTACATAATGTGGTTTGTATTGTAAAGTCTAATTATTTTATATGGCGGCACTCGTTCCCCCTGGTTCAATTTGACCCAACTGCAGAAACGTTTTTTATTTTGGTAAAAAAAGTGTTCACACCAAATTTCAATGAAATCGGTTGAGATTTTGATAAATTATTAGAACTTGATATTCCCGAAACTCCTGGGAGCTCTAGACCCCATGATCCTAGAATCAATTTATGAAAGCTTCTCTTCATAGGTACTCACCAATGTTTTATGTACCAAGTTTGAGCTCATACCGATGGTTAGAACGCGAGATTCCTAAAAAAGTCTGATGTTTTTGTACGGGAGCATCCCAATCCCGATCCAGTACTAGACTTAACCTTACTTTTGACGAATAAAGCTCATACACACGCATGCGAACACAAAAAAAATTTTCGGATGTACTGGTTGTTGCCAAAATGGAACAACTTTTGTTAGGACGAAACAAATTCTATTTCTTTTTCAACTACGAGCTTATAACCTTTTCTTCTATTTTAATATACTGAATAAAAGGTCCCCATGGTGACCGAATACATTATGTAATAATATAATAATTGATTTAAAAAAATTTCCCATTCTACCACGTCGGAGGAAGAACCACAAGCTAACTTCGTAATCGAATTAAAGGTGGTTGGATGCTTTCCATAAAAAATTATTAAAAATTATAAAATTTATTAATTTCGTCCAATGAACCAAATCCCTTTTTTAGAATTAGCTAACTTGTGCTAAAAAATTTGATTTCCATTGCGCTAGTTAAATATTTTTAGACGCTATAATGACATTGAGAATATTAATTTCGGTATAATTGGCGCCTCTCAATACGAGTAAAGGTAGGTTCATACCTAACTGATCCTGGATTTGATTACTGGATTTTAACCTGGATTGCCCAAAAATAACTTTACATAACATTAACAAAATTTGGATCCATAGTTATAATTATTCTTTTTTAAAACTTAAACTAGAGAACATTTTTGAACTTTGAATAATCAACTATTTAATAATTATCAAATCTTTAACTTCACTATTTTTCAAAAATTGAACAAGACTTTAACAAGACTTTAATCCCTCTGGTCTCAAATAAAATCCCAATAATCTTTAGAAAAACTTGGTGTTTAATAAAATTCTTTAAGAAGTCTATTTTGAGTATCTAAAATGTTTATCAACTTATGTTTATATACATTAAATAAACATTTAATCTTAAAATCTTTAATCTTTAAAATTATACCATTATTGTACTTATTTATGCCTAGTATGCACCTCATTAGCTCTTATAAGCCTAAAATATTGTAACTTACCCTCAATTTCTCAAAATACTCTCTGGAAACCCCTTACTTTTTCAATTGGTGTTTTTCAATAAGCAAATTACATATTTTTTAATCCTTTACAATTTATAATTTTAAAATCCTACTTTTTCTTCTTTAACAAAATGCATAATATAAAGTTTTCCATGTATAGGACATTATCACAATACTTAAGTACTTTTATTTTGTAAGTATGTGTGTATTACAATACCAGATGACCTTGAAGGATAAGAAAAAAACAAAAACTTTGATATAAAATTAATGTATATGCAATAAATTAGTATATTACACCAATACCATTATTTTAAATGACTTTCTTTTTTTGCCCCAAATTGAAAATCCAGCTGTCCTGACATACTTTAAATACATGCATTTTTTCTTAAACTTCCATACACGTACATACATACTCATGCAATTTATAATTTATTATGTACTATATATGCAAATTATATTCAACGATTAACATTAAATTTTAATTGTTCATGAGGGTATAGTACACTTCTACATGTATATAACGGTTAAATAACGACCTCTTAAAGAAAATTACGCATTATTTCCGTTATATTTTTTTATATATATATTTTTTTTTTGAAAGGAAGCAAATAAAAATTTTTCAAATTCCGGATATCATTTAATTTTAAAAGGAATTTTTACTCATAAACATTATTTTAAAGGTGATTAAAATTAAAAAGAAAAAAAAACTTAAAACAGTATATTAAGAAACTTTTTACAATAATGACGATAACAACAAACGATAACTCGTCAAAATAACTGTTTTTTTTTGTTATTAAATTTATTTTCTTTTACTTATTTTATACTTATAATAATTTTTAAAAAACTTTAAAGTTATTTCTTAAATGTATTTGTAATCAAATATGAAGAAATTTCCGGAATGATTTTCAAAAATGTCAAAACTATTAAAAAAAAATTTTTGTATTTTGTTGTTAAGTTGTTCGTGTGCTTGCACCTTAATTTTTAATTGATTTTTTCAATATAAAATTTTTATTAACAAATTGATTTTTAAGAATTTTAAATCTGTTATACATAATAACTGAGTTGTTGTTGTAATATATAATTAATTTTATTGCGAAGGTTCTTTTTGAATTGAAAAGTAGATTAGTCGATTTATAAGTTTGAGATATTGCAAGGTAATGATAGATTGTCCTTTAAAATTAAATTAATATTAATAGATTAATAGATTATCCTTTAAAATAAGCACCATCAGAGATAGAGTCATTCTTTAAGGCATTTGGTGTTATATTTTTTTTTTTGGGATCCCTAGGGCTAATTCCGAATTTTAACGACAGATTTCAAGCAATGTGCAACTAATTAAGATAAATTAACCTTTTAAGATGTTTATGAGATGTTTTATTGCTTCCTTTTTTAAAGATCCTTGAAATGTTGAATATATTTTTTAAGATTCTCGTATTTTAAATTGTGGCTTCACATGTGATGATGAATCACGAAAATTTAAAAATTCTCATTCTAAAAATATATTTGAATCTGAAGCATAAGCTCCACAGATGATTACACACAATAAACTGGAACATACTAGCCTTAGATAAATGCTAGTGTTTTTCTAAGTGTGATCGAAGCGTTTGTGAGATAGTTCTTCTAAAATCCTTAATGTGATACAATTGCGGAGGTTAACGTTTTTACCTTAAAATAGGTATCAACTTTTAATTAAAAGTACCTTTTAAATAAATTTCAAAAATGTTGTTGAAACTAATAAAACTATGGGAGACGATGTGTACCCTTTGGAAACAACTATATAAAGATGGAATGAAATAAACCGATTTGCAATAGCAAACGATAATGAAATGATTGGGACTTATTAAATTAAATATTTTCTAGTATAACTCCTTGTATTTCCTACAGTTTTATACCATTAGCTTCATAATTATTCCACCTACTCTACCTATTGATTAACTTTCGTTAAGTAATTTAAAAATTTTAACGAACAAGAATACCAACAAAATTTTTTATTATTTAGGTTTTTCAAACCATACCACAAATGTATATATATAGAATTTTATGTGTTACTATTTTAGTGCTTTCTTGTGGTGATTTTTCCTTAAACTAGGTTAAGGTTTTGTAATTTTCGTTTTTATTATTTTCTGATTTAGTTTTCCATTCTGGTGTTGTTGTAGTTGTTGTTGCTGTTGTTGTTCGACTATTTCTTTTCATCGAGTACATTAAAACAATTTCCAAAAAAAAACACGGTATACAATCATTAAATTTTACGATATTTTATATTTAAGTAAAAACGGTTATGTCTTATTACCTTAAGTTCTATAATTTTTTATAGTCAGTTTAGTTTTGTTGTTGCAACATATGTACATACACACACATATATTATATAATAAAACATATTCACCTTAGATGGCGGTTTTTGAATTATAAAACATTCAAAAGAAAATAAAAATAGAAAAAATTGGAACCCCAAAACATGGGACGGAGTAAAGTTTTTATTTTTATATGTAGTTGTAAAAATTTGCCAAATTATTAGACACAAAATTTTGTGTATGTGTGTATAAGTTCTATAGTAAAATGTAATGGTACCGGATTCTTTAATTTAAAAAAAAAAAATGAAAAACTTTATAATAACCGTTTATATTTTCATTTTGTATTTTTTTTTTGTGTGCCTTTTTTAAATTCGCCGGAAAACCAGTCAAACTGACATTGAGAGTTGCATTAAAATGCATTCTATATATTTTATATGAATGTAATAATAAAAAATTGAAAATGCTTTTGCCTGTATGCTTGCACTTTTATTTGTATATTTCGTTTTTCTTATTATTGTTTTTTAATTTTGTTTTTACCGTTAAATAACGTTTTATACATTTACGATAATAGTCCTTGAAACTTAAGTGTGCTAGATTTTGTTTTTTTTTTTTGAATATACGTTCTTGTTTTGTTTTTTTTTTTTAGTCCTTCCATGGAAAAATGTTTCGTTATATCGATTAAAAATATGGTTTTTGTTTTTTTTTTTATATTTTAAGGAAAATCTTTTTTAAAAAATAACTGTTATTTTTATGATTTTCCTATTTTCTGTTTTATAGTATTTTTTAATTTTACTGTTATTTTTTTTTTTTAAAGTATAAACATTTAAAAGCGAATAATTTTCTTTTTAGAGGTTTTTTCATTTGTGAATTAGGGAAGGAAATTAGTTAAAATGTCTAGAAGGCGAAAATTGTTTAATTGACTTGACGTTGATTTTTTTTACCAAAGGAAGAACATAGGAAAAAAATGGAGTCCGGAAAAACAATAAACAAAGAAGGGTGTTACATATATAAATCTCTAAAGGCTTTAAATTTAATTGTAGAATATTTTAATATAGTAATAAATTTTAAAAAAATTACAATTGAAAAATATTTAAAAAATGTGATGTGTTTACCACAGAACCAACCGCTATTACAGGAAAAGCTTACTTGAAAATTTCTTTAATATTTCGATTTTATGCCTACATGTATGAAAATTTCTATCAGAACAAGATTTTTAAAAAGATTCCGAAACAAATACATAAATATATAAAAATTTTATTATCTACCATTTGGAGAGACGATAATTGTTTTCTAGTTTTAAATTTGCAATGCGTTATAAACAACAACATACCAACAAGTTTTTTTAAATTTAATTAAATTGGTTTTAAAGTTCGTCGGGTAAAAAGCTAAGACAAAACTGTAACTCTTTATTTGTGTAATCACTTTTATTTAATAGATTTTTTGTACTATTTGTGGTTTGAAAATTACCCAAGAGAAGTGACTCCTGGAGTTCTCTGATTTTCTCCAAAAGCTTATCAACTAAATATACTAACAACTAACATCAAAATATTAACATAAAAACCTTATATATTTGAAATATGGAAACTTTCTGTTCAGCCGTTTAGGCTGCACACGTGTGCTTTCAGAAGACGTACGTACATATGCACATACGTAAACAAACAAACGGGTATTATAAAAAAAAAATATGGGTTGTGGCACACCAAAGTAATGCGTAAATGCAAAAATCTCAGGGACCAATTATTGGAGCAAAAACACCACCTGCCGCTTATTATATTTCATATAAGCGGTTTAAAAAAATCCGTAATTTAAATTTTATGACTTAAGACCTGAATGGTCTGATTTAATTTGAATAATTTTGAGTCACATTATGTTGCATATAGTAAAATTTGACTTATAATGCAGTCCATTTTCAAAAATAGAAAAATGCGTAGAACAAGTAGAATATTAAGATAATATTTTAACACGTGCCTACTAAACATTAACCAAATGGTTCACCATAAAATAAAATTTGATGCGTTCTCAGAATATACGTTTTGATGGAAACCATTATATGGAGGTTGATATTTAATTCAATTTTATAACATTAGAAACGGTTGTTTCATTTTCATTTAAAAATTTTATCGTTGATACAAAATTATTTTGGAATTTATAGCATTACGAACGTTCGTTTTTTATTCCGCACCATAAAACTTAATTTTTATACAAATTATTTGTAAAATTTGATTGATGTTACACTCTATAACTCCAAAACTCCTATGCTCCATTTCTTTTCAAAAAAAATCTTATATTCATAAAATTTACAATTTAAAAAACAAATAAATTTTTGGTATTCCAAAAAAAATTTCCAAAAAATTTTTGCCTTTCAGAATGTTAATCTAATTAAGTCAATATAGATCTTTCCATAAAATTAGTATTACAAATTGATGTTCTGAGTTTTGTCTTGGTAATCCCCAAAATTGGAAATTTATCGAATTGAATACACAAGACTACATTCCTTCAATTTGTTATTCAATCCTTTTCCATTTTCATCTATGTGTCTTATATGTATACCCTTCTTTTCAGGTCAATTATAAATTTTGAATTTAAACAGAATTTAAAAGGCACATTAATATAACAAAGTGTCATACAATAAAAAAAGAAAAACCAAAAATTGTGTTATGGTTTACGATTTTTGTTATTCTTTAATATGTCCATAGAGAACTCTTTCTGCCATCATTCAATACTAATTTGTTTTAACAATCGATTAGTATTTTAAAGGTTTCTCTCTTTCAAAGTTCCTCCATATCATTATCTATCATTTCAAAATGATATAAAAAAAAACATCATTCAAATATTAATTTCTTATTCACATCACATTTAAGATCCCTTTTATAGAGAGCATCTAAGAAAATACAAAAATCATTTTAATGTAATAAAATTTAGTAGGGTCTAGAAATAACATTTTCCGTATTAAAAAGGGAAAATTTAACAGGAGAAAATAAAAAGATAAAATAACATATAAATAAATATAACCATGATTGATATAAAATTAAAAATCGGTTCACAACCCATTTTTTGGGTAATCCTTTAAGTAAAAAACCAACAGAACACACAAAAAAATGGTAAAGGAAATAAAAAAATTGGATATTTATATACAAAATTCTTTATTTTTTTTTAAAATTATGTCAATACAAATTAAATTTGTAATTTTTCGAATTTCATTTCTTGAAATTTAAAACTTTTAACGTAGAAAATAAATTTGATCTATTGGTTGCAAGAAGGAGGAGAATTAGGGATAGAGCTACTACAACTTATAATATTTATTCTTAAAATAAACTAAGAAATTAAAAAAAATTATTTAAAAAAAAAAGTCGTTGAATACTTTTTGAAATATATTTGAATCTATTATATAATTATTATGTAATGTTTTAAAATAATATTATGGTATCGCCACGCCACTGCTATTTCTTTGGTTGCTATTGGTTACTGATTAAAATACGTTAATTTAAAAAATTTGTTAGAGTAGTTGGTTTGGGTGATACAAATTAAGTTCGAAAAATTAAGTCATTTCGAAAATCAACTCATTTTTGTCGAAATTACATTTTTTTAGATTTCGAATTTATTTCGAAAATAAAAAAAATTCCATTGTTCAATATATATTTCAAAAATTTTCAAATATATGCGTATATGTATCCTTGATATTTTAATTGACCTGAAAATTAGATTAAAGGTGCATCGGAAATCTTTAGGAAATTTTTTAAATCATAATCCACCGCAGAAATGTTTTCTATACTTAAAAAACTTTTTAACACCTTAAAAACTTTAATTACTTTTTTTGTTCGCAATAAATTTTCAAGTACTTACGTACATTTTATTAAAATATTAAATTACTTGAATTTATATATTAAGAAAGAATTGTTCCAAACTATAATGAAAGAAGAACAGGGTGAAAAATAAAGAAAATTTAATAGATAAAATAGCCAAAATCGCCAAAAGCTAAGAATTTATAACAAGAAAACTGCATATCCTACAAAATATAATCAGTATAGTTTGGAAAAAGTTTTAACTGGTCTTTCAAGGGAAGGAAATTTTTCAGAGAAAAAAAATTATCAAGGAAAAACTTTTTTTTTTATTTTACTTTGATACTCGAGATTTCCAACTTCTTTAATACTTTAGAAGCAATTTATTTAATTTGATAGTGGAGGAATTTATTAGTGTTCTTTTATATTTTTTTTTTACTTTTGAAAGTCGTTTTAAAACAAAAAAAAAAAATTTAATAAAAAATTAAAATGAAAAATGGGTGCAAGAAAAGAAGGTGCATTTATAGAAAGAGAATAGAACAAAACGTAATTCAAGTGGAAAACTATTTGAAACAAAAGAATTTCTATATGCCGTTTTATTAATAAACTGTAATCCTAATCCTGATCCTGAAAAGAACCTGAACAGAAACTGGAAAAGTAGTCGGTAAAAGCAATGAGATAAGTAATTTAATAAAAAGAGTAAAGAATTTTTTTTATTTAATGAAAATAAAAAGTTTAACAAATATAAAATGCAATATATATAAAGATAATTTGATCTTTCAATGAAAAAAATTGTTATGCATTTGAAATAAATGTAAGATTAACCCTTTAAGATTTTATTTGATCAAGTGCGGAAGTGAGAAAAGTGCGGAAAAATGAATAACAGCAAGTATTAGTATCGTGAAAAAATTTGACATTGACATTTTAGGAAATTCAAATGTTATGAGCTTCTTTCGGCTTGAACCTAAGAAAATCTTGAGCTTCCTCAAGTTTTGAGCCTCGTTAAATTTAAATTTTTTAAGCTTAATTTGGCATAATTGATTTATAGCGTCAGTTATTACTCTACTACCTAGTCCAGGTTATTCAGTTCCAAAAGCACCATTGGGATGCATAGGAATAAATAAATTCCTGAATAGATTTCTCATGCATTTCTCATGTAAAGAAATTTAATTACTTATTCATATATTATTTTAAAAAATCTTTTACAATAATTTATTTACAAATTTCAAACCAAATTAAAGAATTTATAAATGCAAGTGATTAGTTCGAAATTGTTTCCTCAACAAATTTGTATTAGAATTTTTGTAACAGTTGTCTTTCTCAAATGTTAAAATATACCAGTATAAATTAATACTTATATGTTATTAGATTTGGATACCACTGATTTTGGATATTTCTGAAATTTTTCACAATAAAAAGTTTTAAAACCGAATCAACGTTTTAGTTTAAAGCCCGAAAGTAGTTTACTCTATAGGATTAATTAGAAAGCAACAGCGCTCAAAGGGTTAATAAATTATTTGTAATTTATAGATTTACAAACAAATTTCAATACGATTCTATTAAATAATCATGTTATATAATATATTCACAGCTCCTTTTAAAAAGAAATTTAAATCATTAATTTAATTTTCCCTTCAATACAAGTTTACAACCAAAATAAAATAAAAATAAAAACAAAATGTCCGTTTTTTTAATTAAAGTTCTGAGTGAAGTTCGATTTTATTTTTTTTCTAGTTTTTTTCTTTTTCATTCCAATTTTCAATTTTCCTTTTCAATATTTAATGAATGCATTCTAATTGTAATAATATATTATATAACAGTTAATATTATATAAGAATTAACAGTTATATACGAAAAACTTAATTAAGTAACTTAAGTTGAATGTTGTTGGTTGGTCTTCTGAGTAATGGAAAATTAAAAAAAAATTTATTTTTTTTTTTATTTTTTTTGTAATCTTTTGATAAAACGTGAGAAAAAAACCGAAAACTCTAAAGAATTTTTTCATTATTGATTTGAAAACTATTTATTATTGTATAGTTTTTCAGTTTATCATGCTAGAAGCTTTGGAAATTTTAATTACTTATTTTGTTTAAATTCGTTCGGTTGTCTGTTGCACGTGTCCTTAAATAAAATTATGAAAAAGGTCTTTTAAATAAAATGATTAAAGTTTTATTTAAATGTAGTGGTTCGTTTCAAATGATTGGAGTTCCGAAAGATTTCTGAGTCTTATAATTTTTTCGAATGCATTCGGAGATCGATTTTAATTATCTTAAGATAATTTTTTTTAACAAATTAATTATTAAAAAAATCAAACGTCCACTATAGACAATAAAATCGTGCACTAAGCTTTTCCGAATTGGTTATTTTGACCTGATATATATGTCGACTACTCTGTTCCTTTACTTTAACTCATATCGGGACTTCTTTTTTTGGATTTTTAGTTTTTCTGCCTAAATCGTTCGAGCTGTTGATTTTGAATTCTATACATGTAAGACTCATGGTAAAATACCTTAAAGTTGAGAAAAACTTGCTGAATATATTATCTTATTAAGGTAATCGTCTGAACAAATGGAGGTTAACTGTTAAAACTGACTGAAAATTTATTAACCCTTGAATGATCGAAGTGCGGAAAAGTAAACTGAAGTGTGATACATAAATGTTCATAACTAGCGCGAGTAACATGCTATTGACACGACGTCTTACATTTAATATTTGAATTCTTTCATTATGAAATAATTTAATTACTTTTCTCTTGTAAAATAAAAAAATTTTAATTAAATTTTTAATATTGAAAGAAAAACTTAATTTTTTTCGAAAATGGTCATATAAAATTTCGGATTATTGTTTAAATAATATTTACAAAACTTTACATTAGTTCTGATCAATATTTTCTTATTAAAAAAGTTTTTTAATCAAATTTTTACTTTTCGGATAAAA
The DNA here is from genome assembly GCA_963082915.1 of Dolichopus griseipennis. Lineage (NCBI taxonomy): Eukaryota > Metazoa > Arthropoda > Insecta > Diptera > Dolichopodidae > Dolichopus > Dolichopus griseipennis. The sequence goes on from OY720445.1 coordinate 3,789,580, forward strand.
ATTCCAAAATATTTTATTTTTATTTTGAAATAAAAAATTAATAATTTTATTAATAAATGATATGATATTTTAAGTTGAAATAACTTAAAGATTGAAAGTTTGTTGCCAATTATTTTTTGGGTAATTAAATTAAATTTAAAACTTAAATTTTATTTTGTAGTAAATATTTCAAAAGAAAAACTTAATAATTTATATAACATAAAAATGGATTTCCTGTATCAGATAACAGATGACGCACAAGTATCTTACATGTATAACAGTTTTCTACAGTACTGATGTTCTGTAAATGATTAACCAGTGGTTCAGTTGTGATGTCAGTAATACAAGAATTTAGTTGAATCAACATTTTAGTTCAATTATTACATTAACAATTTTAAAATCGTACTGTTAGTTCAATTATTTTAATTCCCAATTAAAGAATATGTTCTAACGTTAATGTAATTTTTAAAGCCAATTAGATGCTTTGTTTCAGATTAAGGGCAGGAAGTTTAATAACATCTCACAGTGAGTGATCGTGTTTTATTTATTAATTTATTTACTTACAATCCTAATACATACAATGAAAGTGAGTGGTTCAGTTTTGCCTTGTCAGGAGGGGCAAGTGTATATTTTCTATTATGATATAAGCTACTATGCTATAAGTTATATTGGTTTATTGTTATATAATCCTACTAGGGGATTTGAAAATGAGACCTTCGATTGAAATTGGATGCATTTGTTGTTATACATAAAAAACTAAAAAAAAACTTCATAGATTTTTTTGCATACTTTTAGGAAAGTTTTTTTATATTACGAAACATGATATATAACCATAAATTAAATAGTTATTCTTAACTAATAATTGAATATCTAGGTTAAATAAACTAATCCGTGTTCGAAACAATTTAATCTTCCTTTAACTTCCGCTTAGAAAAATAATTAGAATAAAGTGTGTTCGATCCTTACAGAAAGCGTGGGAATTTTCTCAATAATATACGATTTTGATTAAAAAATTATGAGATTTTTCTAGCTTTAGTACTTTTTTGGATCAACAAAGATTCCTTGAATCCAATTATCGAATTAGTCGAACGTATGTATTTACGATTTTTTTGTATAAATTCATTATAAAAGTTAAGTGCTTTATCACTTGTTAAACACACGTTTCGACTATTTGTATCTAAAGATAGGATACATTCAACGCATAAATCTAGGGGTGAGAGTTTAAAAAATAATAAACAAAATACTAAAATGCATAAAATTCACAAATGCATTGTAAAAAAGTTAATAAATAAAATAGAAAAAACAAAAATAAATATGGAAAAACCTAAATGAGAAAATAAAAAGTTAACAAAACTTTTAAGAAACAAAAGAATTTTCAACATTTTATTTATGAAAATTTTTCTTTTTTTTCTTTATCTTTAGATAAAAAAATTTTTGTTAAACACACATTAATTAGAAAACCAGAAGAAAAATACAAATAAACAAAATTTGTAATATTATTATTTGTTTATGTACACATAATATATGTATGTGTGTTTAAATATTCTTTGATTCATTTTTGTTTAAAGAATAAAAAGTAATTATCAGTTTTACACTTTGTTTGTTTTTCTTTTTTTTGAATTTTTTTTTTCTTCTCATTCAGGTTTTTACTGCACAAATACAAAAACAAAAAAAAAGTTTATTTTCTTTTATATTGCAAATTTTACACATACATATATAATATTATGTAGGTAGTAGGTATACTTATATAGTATTTTATTTTATTTGATTATCTTATGTTTACATAATTTGTTTTATAAATATTCATAAACATTTTAATGGAGTTAAAAGTTTATTTTTAAAAAATTTTTATTTTATAATTTTTTGTGTTTTTTTTTTGGAAAAATACAAAAGAGAGCACCACTGTTTGTTTTTGAAGGTCTAAAGGTTTTACGAAGTATACAGAAGAAAAGTTTATGAAAAAAAAAAACTGAAATGAAAATATTATTTTGTAAGTTTACTAAAATGTTGTCAGACATGTTATATTATTAAAGTTTTGTGTAAAGTTTGTAAAATGATAACAGAGTTTATTTGAATAATACGAAATATGTATGTATGTATGTGGTTTCTAGTAAATTCGAAATATGATAAAATATTCAGCTGAGTGGTAGTAGTTTATAGAGTGCCGAATTTTGGTTTGATAGCACTAGCTATAAATTGTAAAGATAATAAGATTTGAATATTTTAACGGTTAATATTATTATAGAATTTTTTCAAAAATTTTTAGCTTAAAACAGTTTTGTTTTCTGTTACTCCATTTGGGAGCTTAGGGCTTCAACTTGAAGTCTCTAGTCATATCAATTCATAGCTTTTTCTACTATTTCGTTCCAGAATATTTGGTGTCTCCTTAATTAATCTAGCACCGTTCTTCTCCATGTTATTCTGAGCCTACCTCTTGACCTAGATCCGCCTAGAGGTTTCCAGATAAGTGCCATTCTTGTTATACATTCTGGCGAACATGGCGAATCCACCTCCACTATTTCGTTCACTAGTTTTGTGGGTGTCTGCATTTTTTATTCTGTTCGGCCAGAATATTCGTCATTTTGATCTAAGATTATAGTTTAACTAGTTCACTTCAAATCTGGGGTCAAAATCTTGGGTTCGTAAATCCCGTTTTCCTTAAATCTTGTTTCAGAAAATCAGTTTTTAGAAAATCTCGTTTGTAAAAAATCTCGTAAAAGGCTGATAATTCTGATTTTGTATCTAACTCTAAAATTCTTAATTTATTTTGAAAGCGGGATATTTTTAAAAACAAGATGTCCTAAACGAGATTTTCTAATACGATAATTTTAAAAGAGAGATTTAAAGCAAAGGATTTACTAAACCGCAGTTATGTGCCGCTCCCAACTAAAATCAATTCAGTTTTATAGCAAAACACCATTTGATATTAGCACAAAAAATTAGTTAGTGTATATTATAAACTACAAAATTGTATTGTTTAACAACACTGTATAATAATAATAAAGATTTATAAAAATTATATCTACATGTAGCCGAATACTGTCGAAATCATTATATTAGACAAACGTCAATTATAGCTGTCATTGAAATGTATTTGGAAAAAACATTTCATAGATTTGTAAGTTGATTTAAATACAAAATCATATTCAAATCAATATAAAGAATAGCTTCAGAATTTTTCAGAACAAGTGAAATATTGAAAACAAATTTTAAAAAATTCTGAAAATCTTAAGAAATAAATTTTATCATTAAATAAACACTTTTGTTAAATTTTATATCTTTGCTGCAAAAAAAATTGTACAACCAACGCCTCAAATAAGTAAAAACTCCAACAAGGATTTGCACTAAATTTTTAACAATTCAAAATTTCATTAATATAATTTTCAAATTTCAAAAACTATGGCAACACTTAACAATCGATCTTACACAAAGAATATTGTTTTGCTATTTTCAAAATATTTTTTGCATTCCTCAAATAAAAAAATTTTATTTACTTTTCTTTTGTCTTTAAATTTGTTTTTCTGTGTTTGTTTTAAAATGTTCAATTGATGGTAAAGTAAAAAAACAAGCAAAACAACAAAAAAAGCAAAAAATCAACAACAATAAAAACAAAATGAAAGAAAAAAATATCAATCCAATAATTTACGTTATTTTGAATCAAAATGGAGATTTTTGTTTAAAGTCGTTTTTTTTTTTGTAGTTTTCAGACGATTAGTTCGACTTTTTGTAATTTGTTGGTTTTTACAGTTATGATTTTTTTTTTTGCTTTTTAACAAATCAACAGACTTTAAAATTTATTTTTTTCTTGTAACAAAAGGGCTTTTAAAAAAGTTTTTATTCAAAAATAAAATAAAACAATTTTTGATTCCATTGCAAATTTTGACCAAAATTTTAAAAGTTTATTTCATTTTTATATAACCCCAAATATTAAATTTATATTTTTTTTATATAATAATTGTAATTTGTTAATGATGAATTCTTTTATAATTATAAGTTAATTAAAATTTAAAATAAAATAAGTTTTTGGAAATTAATTTTAAGTAATGTTCCATAGAAAAAAGTTTCAAAAAATTTAGAAACTAGAAATAAATTATGAAATACATTTTATAACAATTGTTTCAAATAAATTTTTGTATTTAGGAAATAATTACTTATATGCAAATTAATTCAAATGCAAAGAGTTGTAAAAAATGAAGTTGAAAAACTATTTAAAGTATGAATAGAGTTTAATTACAATAATTTGAGGTTCCATTAAAAAAATTTAAATAAAAAATTCATTCTTTTGTTGACATTTTAGTTGTTTTTTTTGTAAATTTATTATATTATTAAAATAATTTAATTTAATTTAATTTTTCTTAGTAATTAGAATATTCAAATTGTTACAAAAATTTTTATGAATAAATAATTTCATACTAAATATAATTTAACTAAAGCAATTAAAATGATAATTAAGTTACTGGAACAGTCTGTAGAAAAATAATGGAATCAATTTTTTTTCGGAAATTTTTCGTCTGGTGTTTTTATTTTTTTTCCACTCCTTTAAGGAGTTTAGGGCATTTACCAAGTCTATTTACACTATGATTCAGTTTCTTCAATCGTTATATTCACTAAGCCGTTGATTACTCGACTTTAATATTGAATAAGATTTTAAATACACAAATGTTAATTTTGTGCGCCATCTATTATTTTACACAAGAGTTATTTATATATTTTTATTAAATCTTATTTTATATTGCGATATAATTATACAATTTTATGATATATTTTTATTAGATATGATCTGACCGGACTTGAGACTTTTCACATGAGACTTGAAGACGGCGTCTTTACCACTACGCCATTTGTCAGAGGTCGGGTTTTTTTATTTACTTATTTATTATAGAATTTAAAAAAAAAAGAGTTTGTTGCTGTTTATTTAAAAAAAATTTGGATTAGGTTTAAGGTCTCGATAACGTTTCCGATCATATTTGAAAAACAAACTGACACAAATAACAGGTAAAGTTAAAACTCTAAGAGGTTTTCAATCAATATTGCCAAAAGAATTACAATTAAGTTTTGTATTAATATTGTAAGTGTAGAAGATAGTTGTTAGTTGATTTTTTGCCTTAACTGTATATATTATATTTTAAGAGAAGTGTTTTTTAATTTTATAGAAAAGTTATTTAATTTGGTTAATCTTTTATATAATTAGAATAAAAACTATTTTGATAATTTGGAGTGTGTGTTCTATTTTTGGGAAATCAACAGGAAGGCTATTTTAGATGTAACATAAAATTTTTCTAAAAAAGTTTATAAAATTATTGAAATGACAAAAGGATTAAATCTGTAGGGTTAGAAAAATCTTGAAAGGGTTAAAAAATCGAAGCTCATGAATTTGCTTATATTTTTTAAACAATATGACATTTATAAAATACACTTACAATGGGACCGGTTAATTGGAATTCATAAAAGAAAGCTAATTAATTTGTTAGGGAAAATGTAAACTTATTCATCTGAGGAAGCATACAACTTTCACAAAGCTTCTGTATCCGAGGCTCTGTTTTCGTTTCGTTAATCGTTTGTTCACTAAGCTAGATGATTTGTCTAGCTGTAGCTATTCCACATGATTTTAAATCTGACGTCTTGTGCAAAAAACGACGCCAAATTTCTCTGCAAGGTGTCACTGCGACTTTGCATGCCGCTAACTCTTGACATACACAATAGATGCATGTTGGGTTATGTCATGTCGCATATGCAATTTGACAGATACATATGTTTATATAGATAAAATTAATTTTTTATTTACTTTTAAGCAATATGTTATTTCGGGAACACGATTATAGTTAATACATATTTTATTTTTTTTATTTGTTTATTAATTATTATTTTTCTATTTTTAGACTATTAGATATTTAGGTATAAATTATTTTTATATAATTTTTTTTTTTTTATAATTGCTATATACTATTTATTGAACTTGAGTTGATATTAAATTGTTGCAATTGATATATTGGCTCACTAATTTCGTATACTTTTTTATGATATTAATAATAAATAATTAATTGGATCAATTTAAAATTATATGAAATATTAGCCAGCAAATAAATATGTTGTAAAATGCAGAAGAAAGGATTTGATGAAAGATGCTGATTAATATAATTCCAAAAAAATGCTTGTATCTAATAAAAATTATAAGTTTGAAAATTTTGTTATAGAACTTTAAATTATGCGGTTCCATTTAAGAAGAAAATGCCTTCCCAATTTACAACAACTTTAATCTTAAAAATTTTTCGTGAATTTAATCATAAATATTTAAATAATTTCTTTTAATTAATATTATACCATCCATTAATTTTTCATTTTCAAAAAAAAATACAACAAAAGGCTTTTAATTCCTTCTAAAAAATAAAAAAAAAACAAAACAAAATTAAGGAAATGTTTAATTCTTATATTTTTTTTTCATCCGACTAATGAATATACATTTAACGCGATTCTTAATTACTTTAATGCTTAACACGTTTCTTATATTTAAAGTTATAATTTATTTTCATTATAATATAATAGGGATACTTTATTTTTTATATATAAAAAAATTCCATTAATCCCATATACATTAAAAATTGAAAGGAAAAGGCAAAATATAACCAGAGGAAAATATTAAATTCATTTCTTCTATTCTTTTTTGTCGTTTCGTTTGTTTTTTTCAAAATTAAACTATACTTAAGATGGCGTAAAAATATATAATATTAGATTAAGAAAATTCTTAGATAGATACCCTATTATACATAATATAATATCTCTTAGGTATTTTTGATCAGCTTTAAAAAAATATTATGATGATGATGAAACTTAGGAAAATATACAAAACCACACCACAAAAAATAAAATAACAAAAATTGTATATCCTGTTTTATCCTTGGAAAAGTAGTCAGAGAAAATTCTTGAAATATTTTTTTTTTCACATAATTTAGAATGGAACTGAATAACGGTATATTAGTAAAAATAAAAAAATATATTTTTATTGATATTGGTTATATAAAATACAAAAAATAGAGCAGCGTAAAGCAAAGCAAAGCGATGGGAACTGAAGTAAAGTAAAATAAATAAAAGAAAATACGACTACTCAATTCACAATAGACTTCATTAGTGCCAAAAGAAAATTGATGAAATGTGAGCAGTTTTTTTTTTTTTTTTTGAGTTAATTTTCTTACATATTTCTAATAAATAATAATAATAAGAAAAATATAGAAAAAATACATAAATAAAAATAATATTCAAGGATTTCTTTCCCATTGGTCTGTAATTCCTTCATGTATTAAAGTTATGAATTTTTAAAGATTTCTAGGTTTTGTAAATTTGATTTGAGTGAAGTGTTGCTGATGCGGTTTTTCTTATAAGTTTTTTTATTTTTTTTATTTTACTCTGCTGTTTAAATATAAATTTAAGAGTTTTTAAAGTTAAACATTTAAAAATATAGCTTGAAAGACTATTGGTGTATAAGAATCCAAGAATTTTTCCTAAAACTGCTCATTATTTAATGGGGGCAAGCTAAAGAATAACCAAAAGTTTTCAAGTTGGAACCAGATGTAAGTCAGATTGTTAACTATTTTTTTGAAGAGAAGTTTATTTTAATATACTTTTAAATTGATTTATATAAAGCTACAAACATAAATATTGAGGCAGGTCAAAATTCAATATTTGAGAACTATATAGTACTTTGTACTGGAAGTACATTATAAAGTATAAAATAGAATTTTAATAAAAGGCGAAAAGGGGGTTTTCCAATATAACTGAATCATATACCAAAACGAGCAAGATTATAGTTACCCTTGTCAACTTTTAGATACACGTGCATAACCATGAAGCCGTTAAATTTTGGAACTTGACTTAGGTGCTTGTTCTATTATATACACTATTCGAGTGTAATTTTCATCCTCGTAGTGTTATTTGTTTTGAAGATATTCATATTGGTTCAAAATACTCATATGGCAGCTGCCCGAAGCCTTTGTCCGGTTTTAACCAAAGACAATAGGGAACCTAGACATTATTTAAAAATGACTTTGTATGAATTTCAAAACTTTAGCTATAGTTTTTGAATACTAGCTATTTTTGTTTTTGAGTGTATACAAATCATATGTCCAAACTGACGGTGAATTGAGAAGAGGTTGACACGATCAAAATTCGATATTTTTGTAAATTTATCAGGTTAAATCTAAAATTGTTGAGAAATATTAAATTTTTGGATAGTAGAACTAATTTGTTGCCTTTCAGTTATTTTGAGGTTAATTTATAATCCCTTTAAGGGATGAACATAGACGAAATACCCAAGTCGATTATTGCTATTGAAATTAATTTTGCACAAGTTATAAATTTCTTCGAATTTGAGGATGCAGCTCTTCTGTAAGATACCGAAATACTATAGACGTTTTTATCTATAATTTCTAATAATCTGTAAATTAGTTTTAAAGAATTATATTCCTAAAACTTAAGTGTTTATTATAAACCACCATCACCAGAAATTAGACCTAATGATTCGATTGTAAATCCAAAAGTTGTAATGTCCTTTAATTTTCTTTTATTTCAATTATTCTTGAAAATTTCAATTACAAATTACAAAAATCTAAATTTAACAATAAAAGTAAAAACTTTAACCAAAAATATTCAATAAATTAATTCTGTAAATTGTTTCAATCTGGTTCTTCTAAATACTAATAGTATATTTAAATCAATTTACTTAAGTGTTTTAAAGTGAAAAAAAAAACAAAAATACTAAAAATTAAATTTAATTTTCAAAGTTTTTAATTGAAAAAAAATATATAAAAAAATATTTGATAAATATTCTTTAAATTATTTTGGAAATTACTTAAAAAAAGTAAAAAGAAAATAATATTAAAGGAATTTTTATAATGTTCTAGACACGGTTTCAACTTAAATTCTTTCTGCTTATTCCTTTTTGCGGAATTTTTCAATTCCGATCCTAATTTTTGAAAGAAATAAAATAAAATATAAATTAAATTATTTTTTTACAATTTTCTTTTTCTCAATAGACTTCTAATACTTTTCTTCAATTATATAGTACTAAATTACTAATTAATGGAGCATGTTAAGTACTAAAAGAATTTTTTTTTTCCATTTTCTTTAAATATTTTTTTCCTCCTAAAATATTTGATATTTGACAGTTTCAATAGGTTTTCTTTTTTAGAATTTTCCTTTTTGTTGAAAAAGTTTTTCGTTTAAGAAAATTGAAAATAGGCATTTTGTAAATTTAATACTAAAATTTTTTAATAGAATTTTTTCTTTGAACTTCGAGTTTTATTTTTAATCTGTGAAGTATAATAAGAATTTTAAAAATTTAGTAACTCAATAGAGCGCGATTCTTGCGGCGGAGGATTTGATTAATGATTAGATCTTAAAAGATTCGATCAGATAAATAGAAGCTTAATGAGTACGTCTCAAAGTCCACCTTATATGGGGACTTAAACTCGGTGAATTCTCAGAAAGGTTAAATTTTAAATAATTAATTAAGCTGTCACATGTTGAAACAGGGGATACACATCATATTCTTATTATTAGAATTGATCGTAATGAAGTCCACAAACAATTTAAACATGAGATAGTACTAGGCCATATTACTTGTAGAATCATTTTAGATTTTCAATAGATATAATTCTATTTGTTATATATTGTAATAATTTTATATTTGAATTATAAGGTATATCAGTATCTGCGAGTTACTATATATTTTTAATGGATCTTCTTATAGGACTCACTTTACATATCAGGCCAGGATTTGAGTTACATGTATAAATGTAGGCATCCTATATTAATACTTTGTCTAATGAAGTATTTTATTAGGTGCTAATGATTAGTTTAAAATATTTGAAGAAGTTCTTGACTCAATTGTGAATTTGACCACATACAAATCTCCTCTAAATCTTTACATTTAAATACATATATGAATTTCCCATGTTAGAATTTCGATATCCCACTGCACATAGATATCATATACGAAAGATAAATTAATTAAAAAAATTTTACAATTCAAAAAGTAAAATCGGATTTCGGCTTAAAATTTTGGTCAATCATCGTATAAATTTTATTAACTAAATCCTGTAAATGTCAGGATATATTCATATTAGATTTTAAATTACGAATTAAGAACTAGAGATTTTAATTCTTTTGAGTCTAATTTTAATTGTCATTACCATATTTTGATGTGACATCATAATATTAATTATAATTTATTTTTCCCATTTTCCTTTCACAGGACACACAATAGATTAAATCCAATTTATTCTGTTGTTACCAAATATACAACTTAAATGAGTAAAGTTTTCATTTTAATATGAAATTATTTTTGATCCAAAATGTCAATTTTAATTAGTTGACATTCATTTCATTTTCAGGAAAATTTTCATATTCATAGAATAAGGTGACTTATTAACTGTTATAATAAGTCTGTAGATTTCACCTTGTACCTATTTTTTGTATACATCTCATAATACAATAAGGTGTATATGGTATAAAAAAATAATTTATCCTGGTACAAATTCCCATGTATGCTTACAGAGTGCTTCAAAAGTAAAATTATGAAACACTCTAATAACATTTTAATATACCAACACCTAGTAAAATTTGTACACATCCTTTTACAAAATGTAATTTTTTTCCAAAAAACTTTGAATGAGTTAAAATTTTATCCAAATTGCCCATAAATAAAGTTTTGCTTGGCATCTCCTTGAATCCGATCTCAGAAGAACAGGACTCTATTGCACTAACAACTTATCACTTATGAAATAATGAAGTGATTAATATCTTAAAAATTTAAAAAAAATCAGCAGCTGTTATTAAATGAGAAAAGAATATCGAAAATGCTTGTATCCATAGTTACCAAAGAACCTAAAAATAATTATCCGATATTGGTTCACTTTTTTTGGAACACCTCATACATAAGGTCTACATTAAAATAAATTTTTAATATTTCCTATTTCTTTTGTTGATTTCATATTCATAGATACTTTGAAAAACTAATTTAGTCCTGCAGAATAAACACATAAACATCAAAACTAAAAACGTATAAGTGTTCAGAAAAAAAAAAAAAAATAAAAATAGAAAATTATTATCCTGATAATAACATTCTACCAATGTGCCATATTGTGTTTTTCGTTTTTACTTTTTTTTTGAAAAATTTTAGGTTATTATTTTCCATCTGCATATGTGTATGTGTTTGTAGGTTAATTTTTTGTATATTAAAAACTCATATATATAGAGAATTTATATTTTTGTTATTCTTTTGGGAGTTTTATTCTATTCCGGTATTTTTTAAATTGTTTTTTTTTTGTATTTTTGAGTATCATCTAAAAATTACCTTGATTTGTATTAAAAAATATTAAAAATGGGGTAAAGTAATGGAGTTGGTTTGTTTTTCTCTCAATTTTCCTTTATATACGCTGTTATTACTATTATTTTGGGAAAGTGTTAATATTAAGTTTTACTTTTTGTTATTTTTTTATCTTTTTAATTTTACTTTTATGTAAATTTACTAACTAACTAAAAATTTTAGGGTTGAAAGCATTATAAAACAGGGGGAAAAAATATGACTATATATTATAAAGTGAGATTATTAAAACCTTTGTATGATATTTAATTTTAAATTGCGTTCAGTTGTAAAAGACTTGGTTAACACTATTGAGTGTTTTTAAAATTAATTTGGTTACATAACATAAAAATTCTTATGGTTTATCAAAGGGGAAACTTTGAAAATAGTTGGACCTCAGTCAACTCAATATATGTTAATTCAATTTATCTGTCAAATAAACTCACAATTCACAAATTTGAATTTCTTTTAATTTAACATAAATATTTGACATTTGACTTGTTTGACAGTTGAGTTCTTCTTCCAGTTTTGATTTGAGTCGATAAGATGACTCAAAAATGATAATATGCAGTTTAAGAACATTTGATAGGTTTGAGGAATTCTCAGTTGTGCTCATATTCTCATTTTAAAAATTTTTTTGAGTATTCAAATGAGTTTTTTTTTGTGTTTTAAGTCTTTTTGAAATTTATTTGAGTTTTTATTTGGGGCAATGATTTTTGAGTCAGCTTTAAAGTCGACTCAAATCAAAACTGAAATAAGAACTCAAATGTCAAATAAGAAATGTCAAATATATATATTAAGTTAAAAGAAATTCAAATTTTTTAAATGTGATATTATTTGACAGATAAATTGAATTACAACATATATAGAGTTGACTAAGGTCCAACGTTTTTCAAGGTTTACGCTTTAATGTGAGATGACGGAAATGGTAGACTTAAAATTTAATATTCAAATAAAATAACTATAATTATATCATAATTCCTTTTTCAAATGTTTTTAGGTTGACTCTTCTCTCTTAATTTGACCAAAAAGTCTAAAAAACGGGGAAGATGTTATTTGGTTATTTTTTGACGTTTCAGTTGTCATTGCAGTGTTTTTAAAATTTCTTTTTTGATTTGACATTTGAAAATCAGAAAAATTTTAATTCTGGAAAGGCAGGGGATTAAAGGATTTAAATTTTACATAAGTTTCTAAAATTTTTTTATCATTCTAACGGAACTATTATAGATTCCGGGAAACGTTTAGACGTTTCAATTTTTTAATACTGTTTATTTTTACCATTTCTAGGTTTTTTTATTTCTCAAACATATACTTGCAAGTTTGGAAATAAAGATTGCCATGTCTAACATATGAAGGCCTTCATAGGCAATATTTAAAATCTATAATAAAACTTTTTAAATTTTAAAATAATTTGGCAATCCAAAAAATATCAAATACAGACAAAGGAAAATTGAATACATTAAAAAAAAACGGTTAAAAATATACTTTAATATCAGTCATATAACTTTTAGAGAATAGATTTAAAAAACTATAAAAAAAATAAGCAAAAAAAAAAATAAAATGAAGGATTACAAAAACCGGACATCCGGAGGGAGTTCATATTATATATTTTATTTTAACCATCAGTTCATTATTTAAATACAAAATCCATAAATGGTACATAATTATTATTTAGAAGTCCTAAAAATAAAAAAAAAAAATTGAAAAAAGTTTTACTAGTCGGAAAATTATATTATTATAATATTTAAATAGATATACATATATATATAAATATACGTACATATATTATTTAATAAAATATTTAAATAGGATTTTAAAATGTATTTATTACCCTTTTGAGTTTTGGGGTCTTTTGTCTTTTTTTTTTTGCTTTTGTTTTAATTATTGTTTTTGTTATTAGTTATATTTTAAAAAAAAAGTCTCTAACTTAATGTGTTTTTTTTTGTTGTTGTTTTTGTTTTCTGGACCTTTATCACAGTTTCCGTTTCGTTTTTTTTTTTATTATGTCTAAAAAAAAACACAAAAACTAACTGTATAATTTTGACTAGATTATTATTAAAACAGGTAGGTAAGTTTATTATATCTGAGCAGGTGAAATGAAATTAAAATACAAAAAAAAAAAAACTTCGGAAGTTGGGAATATTAAAAAAAATAAAAGAGATTAGGATAGCTAGTCTGTAACAGGAAATACGTATATACACATATGTATGTATGTTATATGTACATATGTGTTTGTGTTATTTTTTTTAAAGTTGTTATTAACTGGAATTTTATACGGTATTTAAACAATTTCAGAATAAATGTAAAATTGAATAAGTTAATTAAAGGTACCAGAGAAAAGGGAACAAAGGAAACAATAAAGAATAGAAGGCGTATTTACATATAAAATGATTATATCTATATATTATATACTTCAGATAATTATTTAAAACTTATTTATTAATAATAAAATGAATAATTTAATTTTTGAGGAATTTCTTAATAACGATGACAAGAAAACATATATTTATTCGATTAATTAGTTTTAATACAAAAGAATTTATTATTTATATTATAAATCTAATATATATAAGATATATTTAAGAAATCTAATATTTATATTATATTATAAATCTTAATATTTATAAGTATAAATCTAAAAGTATTTTTTAATTAAAATAAATTATTAATTGAAATTTAAAATTTTACATAATGAATCTAAAAAAATTTTTTAATATAGGATGTTTTTATATACTTTTTAATTAAAATCTGAGTTTGAGTTTGCGATTTATAATCGATTTTCGATTCGATTTTCGATTCATGATCAAATATCAAATATATAATATTGTATAAAGCTTTAACCAAGGAAGTATTGGGTTAAAAAAATAATGAGTTAAGATCAATTAATAAGTTTTTTATTAAAAACTGAGGTTTAGTTAAGAATCTGAAGATACTTTGGTTGAAGTTCTAAAGAAGTTTAGATGTCTCACCTGTGAAGCGGATCGGACATTTAAAAATTAATCTATTTTTAATTCGCATTTTAAAAAATGAGTCTGTAAAAAATATCAACAGCACACTTTGGTATTCGCAACCTAGGTTTTGTAGTTAAGGCTTTTCCAAAATTTTTAGGGTTATTTGAAACGAAGGATTTTTAAAAGTTCTTAAAATCAGTGATCTTAAAAATAATAGAAGGAAAATATTAAATTCCGTCAATTTTAATAAAATTATTTTTAATTTTAAAAATGTGATCCTTGGAAGTTCGAAGCATAAATAATTTTATATTATAAGCAATTATCACTAGAGTGGCGTAGAAACAAATTTGTTATACATTTCAATTTATGAATTTAATTATTCCAGTATCAAAATCATAAATTTAAATTTAGTTTTAAATTATATTCTGTTAAAAGTTTCTGCTAGAAGAAATGGTACAAAACGTTCTGTCTTATATTTTATTTTCTTAACCGTAATAAGTCAGCGCTTGAAAACCTTTTATTTATTTTTTCCTCTTTCCACTTATTGAAATTTTTATTTTTATTTCTTTCTTTCATTTTTTAAAAGCAAACAAAAGCGTTATAATTTTTTTCAGATCTTTAATTTTTTTTTATATTTTTGTGCAAAGTTATGAATTGTGTCGTCTGAAGCAAATAGTCGTATTCTATTTTATTTATTTTTTATGATATTTTTTGGGTTCCGTTGAAAGAAATGTACCAAAAAAATGGTAAAAAAGCACAGAACCATAAAAAGGAAATGAAAAAAAAGGACACTGCAAAAGAAACAATAACATAATTCGTCTGGAAAGAATTTATTTATTTTTTTTTTTAAATTTTTATTTTAGCAGTTTACGATGTTTTCTGTTAGGACGCAAGAACGAGAATATGAAGCATATTTAAAAATTATGAAAATGTTCAGAAAGAAATTCATTTAAGATAATATTATAATTTGGGCAAGTGACTTTAAGTCTGTTACTACAGTGAGACTATTTTAAAATTTCGAAAAATTTCTCTTTAAATATTAATTTTTTTTTTTAAATCTGATTCAGATAAAATTGTAGACTGATATAAAAATTTGATACAAAAATGTAAATATAGTTTAGAGTTCCTTAAAAGTTCTCTAGTGGATTAAGAACTAAAGCATATTTAAACCGAACCATATTTCAATCAATAGTTTTAATTTTTGAAAGAAAAAATGAAAGTATAATATAATTAATATTTTGGCAGGATTCGTGATCCTTGAACTTACTTTATATTAAAGTATGAAAAGGTATTTAAAAATCTGAATATCATTTTTTTTTAATTCATAATTATTAAATATTTCAATTACTTATTAATAAATAGAATAGTTACGTTAATTTTATTTTATTTTAAAACATTTAAAAGAAAAAAATTTTACAAACTAACACACATACAATTAGAATATAAATAATTTCAATCCTTTTATTAATTACCTTTTTTTATTTATTAACCGTTTAATTAATTTATATAAATAATATAAATATACATTTTATATTAATATATACGTAAATATAGGGGATATCCGTATAAACAGAGACTCACTTAAAGTAAGTACGAAGAATATTTACTAACATTTTCAAATAGAATACGAAAAATTATAAATATGTAAGTATGTGTATAAAAATTATCAGTGGAAGGAAGGAACTATAGAAAAATAATAGTACTCTTATATAAATTTTCCACTTTTTAGATAGAATAAAATATATATATATAATTTTTAAAATTACAGCACAATTTTTTACTAAATTTTTGCGTATATTCAAATATACATATTATATATAACTATAAAATAAAAATTTTAAGATGTTAAAATTAAAAAATGAAACTTAAAATAATTCATTATTTTAAGATAACCGCAATAAGATTTTGGATTTTAGGAAAAATTAAAAAAAAACGAGGAAGAGTGTAGTAGAGTAGACTGTGTCAACTCTGGGATACCCGTATGACCGTAACATATACATTATATCATCCGGTTAATTACTTTTGGCAAAATTTCAAACATACAGTTTTATTAGGTGTAGTGTAATACTCATATAAAAGAAGGGGTTATATGGCAGCTACTCGAACCCTTTGCATTAGACCAACCAAATTTTGCAGTAACTTTGGCCATTACACTAAACTATTTTTGGCAAAATTTCAGACACCCAGCTTCATTTGGTGTAGTGTAATCCTCATATAAAAGAAGGAGTTGTATGGCAGCTACTCGAAACCTCAGCAGTAGACCAACTAAATTTTGCAGTAACTTTGGCCATTATACTAAACTATTTTTTGCAAAATTTCAGACACCCAGCTTCATCAGGTGTAGTGTAAAGCTCATATAAAAGAAGAAGTTGTATGGCAGCTACTCGAACCCTCTGCAGTAGACCAACCAAATTTTGCTGTAACTTTGGCCATTATACTAAACTACTTTTGGCAAAATTTCAGACACGCAGCTTCCATGGGTATAGAGTAATGCTCATATAAAATTAGAAGTTGTATGGCAGGTACTCGAACCCGTGGACCAAAATGGCTGATTTATTTTTCGATTCTGATCCGAGCAAAAATTATAAAAATTTTATTAAATGTAAAATCACTCTAAAATGCTTCTAAGTGCCTAAAAATTGAGTTTTAAGTTTACCAGATCATAAATTAAAAATAAAAATTTGGTTAACATAGACATTATGAAATTTTAGTAGTGATCACAAATTAAAGTTAGAATCGCTCAAACACGGTTCTAAGTGCCTGAAAAATGAGTTTAAAGACTTCCATGACAAAAATTATAAAAATTTTAATAAATGTAAAATCACTCTTAAATGCTTCTAAGTGCCTTAAAATTGAGTTTTAAGTTTACCAAGACCATAAATTAAAAAAAAAATTTGGTTTACATGGAAATTATGAAATTTTAGTAGTGATGACGAATTAAAGCTAGAATCGCTCGAACACGGTTCTAAGTGCCTGAAAATTGAGTTTAAAGACTTCCCTGACAAAAATTATAAAAATTTTATTAAATGTAAAATCACTCTAAAATGCTTCTAAGTGCCTTAAAATTGAGTTTTAAGTTTACCAGACCATAAATTAGAAATAAAAATTTGGTTTACATGGAAATTATGAAATATCAGTAGTGATCACGAATTAGAGCTAGAATCGCTCAAACACATTTCTAAGTGCCTGAAAATCAAGTTAAAACACTTCCATGACAAAAATTATAAAAATTTTTATTAATGTAAAATCACGCTAAAATGCTTCTAAGTGCCTTAAAATTAAGTTTTAAGTTTACCAAGACCATAAATTAAAAAAAAAATTTGATTTACTTGGAAATTATGAAATACCAGTAGTGATCACGAATTAGAGCTAGAATCGTTCAAACACGGTTCTAAGTGCCTGAAAATCAAGTTTAAAGGCTTCCATGACAAAAATTATAAAAATTTTATTAAATGTAAAACCACTTTAAAATGCTTCTAAGTGCCTTAAAATTGAGTTTTAAGTTTACCAAGACCATAAATTAAAAATAATAATTTGGTTTACATGGAAATTATCAAATTTCCGTAGTGATCACGAATTAGAGCTAGAATCGCTCAAACACAGTTCTAAGTGCCTGAAAAATGAGTTTAAAGACTTCCATGACAAAAATGATAATAACTATATTAAATGTAAAATCACTCTAAAATGCTTCTAAGTGCCTCAAAATTGAGTTTTAAGTTTACCAAGACCATAAATTAAAAAAAAAAATTTGGTTTACATGGAAATTATGAAATTTCAGTAGTGATCACGAATTAAAGCTATAATCGCTCAAACACGGTTCTAAATGCCTGAAAATTAAGTTTAATGAAGTTAAAATCACTCTAAAATGCTTCTAAGTGCCTTAAAATTGAGTTTTAAGTTTACCAAGACCATAAATTAAAAATAAAAATTTGGTTAACATAGAAATTATAAAATTTTAGTAGTGATGACGAATTAAAGCTAGAATCGCTCAAACACGGTTCCAAGTGCCTGAAAACCAAGTTTAAAGACTTTCATGACAAAAATTATAAAAATTTTATTAAATGTAAAACCACTTTAAAATGCTTCTAAGTGCCTTAAAATTGAGTTTTAAGTTTACCAAGACCATAAATTAAAAATAAAAATTTGGTTTACTTGGAAATTATGAAATTTCAGTAGTGATCACAAATTAAAGCTAGAATCGCTCAAACACGGTTCTAAGTGCCTGAAAAATGAGTTTAAAGACTTCCATGACAAAAATTATAAAAATTTTATTAAATGTAAAACCACTTTAAAATGCTTCGAAGTGCCTTAAAATTGAGTTTTAAGTTTACCAAGACCATAAATTAAAAATTAAAATTTGGTTAACATAGAAATTATGAAATTTTAGTAGTGATCACGAATTAAAGCTAGAATAGCTCAAACACGGTTCTAAGTGCCTAAAAAATGAGTTTAAAGACTTCCATGACAAAAATTATAAAAATTTTAATAAATGTAAAATCACTCTAAAATGCTTCTAAGTGCCTTAAAATTGAGTTTTAAGTTTACCAAGACCATAAATTAAAAAAAAAATTTGGTTTACATGGAAATTATGAAATTTCAGTAGTGATCACGAATTAGAGCTAGAATCGCTCAAACACGGTTCTAAGTGCCTGAAAATTGAGTTTAAGAATTCCATGACAAAAACCATAAAAATGTTACGAAAAGTAAAATCACTCTAAAATGCTTCTAAGTGCCTTAAAATTGAGTTTTAAGTTTACCAAGACTATAAATTAAAAAAAAAAATTTGGTTTACATGGAAATTATGAAATTTTAGTAGTGATAACGAATTAAAGCCAGAATCGCTCAAACACGGTTCTAAGTGCCTGAAAATCAAGTTTAAAGGCTTCCATGACAAAAATTATAAAAATTTTAATATATGTAAAATCACTCTAAAATGCTTCTAAGTGCCTTAAAAATGAGTTTTAAGTTTACCAAGACCATAAATTAAAAAAAAAAATTTGGTTAACATAGAAATTATGAAATTTTAGTAGTGATCACAAATTAAAGCTAGAATCGCTCAAACACGGTTCTAAGTGCCTGAAAAATGAGTTTAAAGACTTCCATGGCAAAAATTATAAAAATTTTAATAAATGTAAAATCACTCTAAAATGCTTCTAAGTGCCTTAAAAATGAGTTTTAAGTTTACCAAGACCATAAATTAAAAAAAAAAATTTGGTTATCATAGAAAATATGAAATTTTAGTAGTGATCACAAATTAAAGCTAGAATCGCTCAAACACGGTTCTAAGTGCCTGAAAAATGAGTTTAAAGACTTCCATGGCAAAAATTATAAAAATTTTAATAAATGTAAAATCACTCTAAAATGCTTCTAAGTGCCTTAAAAATGAGTTTTAAGTTTACCAAGACCATAAATTAAAAAAAAAATTTGGTTTACATGGAAATTATGAAATTTCAGTAGTGATCACGAATTAGAGCTAGAATCGCTCAAACACGGTTCTAAGTGCCTGAAAATAAAGTTTAAGAATTCCATGACAAAAACCATAAAAATGTTACGAAAAGTAAAATCACTCTAAAATGCTTCTAAGTGCCTTAAAATTCAGTTTTAAGTTTACCAAGACTATAAATTAAAAATAAAAATTTGGTTTACATGGAAATTATGAAATTTTAGTAGTGATCACGAATTAAAGCTAGAATCGCTGAAACACGGTTCTAAGTGCCTGAAAATCAAGTTTAAAGGCTTCCATGACAAAAATTATAAAAATTTTAATAAATGTAAAATCACTCTAAAATGCTTCTAAGTGCCTTAAAAATGAGTTTTAAGTTTACCAAGACCATAAATTAAAAAAAAAAATTTGGTTAACATAGAAATTATGAAATTTTAGTAGTGATCACAAATTAAAGCTAGAATCGCTCAAACACGGTTCTAAGTGCCTGAAAAATGAGTTTAAAGACTTCCATGGCAAAAATTATAAAAATTTTAATATGTGTAAAATCACTCTAAAATGCTTCTAAGTGCCTTAAAAATGAGTTTTAAGTTTACCAAGACCATAAATTAAAAAAAAAAATTTGGTTAACATAGAAATTATGAAATTTTAGTAGTGATCACAAATTAAAGCTAGAATCGCTCAAACACGGTTCTAAGTGCCTGAAAAATGAGTTTAAAGACTTCCATGGCAAAAATTATAAAAATTTTAATAAATGTAAAATCACTCTAAAATGCTTCTAAGTGCCTTAAAAATGAGTTTTAAGTTTACCAAGACCATAAATTAAAAAAAAAAATTTGGTTAACATAGAAATTATGAAATTTTAATAGTGATCACGAATTAGAGCTAGAATCGCTGAAACACGGTTCTAAGTGCCTGAAAAATGAGTTTAAAGGCTTCCATGGCAAAAATTATAAAAATTTTAATAAATGTAAAATCACTCTAAAATGCTTCTAAGTGCCTTAAAAATGAGTTTTAAGTTTACCAAGACCATAAATTAAAAAAAAAAATTTGGTTAACATAGAAATTATGAAATTTTAGTAGTGATCACGAATTAGAGCTAGAATCGCTGAAACACGGTTCTAAGTGCCTGAAAATCAAGTTTAAAGGCTTCCATGACAAAAATTATAAAAATTTTAATAAATGTAAAATCACTCTAAAATGCTTCTAAGTGCCTTAAAAATGAGTTTTAAGTTTACCAAGACCATAAATTAAAAAAAAAAATTTGGGTAACATAGAAATTATGAAATTTTAATAGTGATCACGAATTAGAGCTAGAATCGCTGAAACACGGTTCTAAGTGCCTGAAAAATGAGTTTAAAGGCTTGCATGGCAAAAATTATAAAAATTCTAATAAATGTAAAATCACTCTAAAATGCTTCTAAGTGCCTTAAAAATGAGTTTTAAGTTTACCAAGACTATAAATTAAAAATAAAAATTTGGTTTACATGGAAATTATGAAATTTTAGTAGTGATCACGAATTAAAGCTAGAATCGCTGAAACACGGTTCTAAGTGCCTGAAAATCAAGTTTAAAGGCTTCCATGACAAAAATTATAAAAATTTTAATAAATGTAAAATCACTCTAAAATGCTTCTAAGTGCCTTAAAAATGAATTTTAAGTTTACCAAGACCATAAATTAAAAAAAAAAATTTGGTTAACATAGAAATTATGAAATTTTAGTAGTGATCACAAATTAAAGCTAGAATCGCTCAAACACGGTTCTAAGTGCCTGAAAAATGAGTTTAAAGACTTCCATGGCAAAAATTATAAAATTTTAATATATGTAAAATCACTCTAAAATGCTTCTAAGTGCCTTAAAAATGAGTTTTAAGTTTACCAAGACCATAAATTAAAAAAAAAAATTTGGTTAACATAGAAATTATGAAATTTTAGTAGTGATCACAAATTAAAGCTAGAATCGCTCAAACACGGTTCTAAGTGCCTGAAAAATGAGTTTAAAGACTTCCATGGCAAAAATTATAAAAATTTTAATATATGTAAAATCACTCTAAAATGCTTCTAAGTGCCTTAAAAATGAGTTTTAAGTTTACCAAGACCATAAATTAAAAAAAAAAATTTGGTTAACATAGAAATTATGAAATTTTAATAGTGATCACGAATTAGAGCTAGAATCGCTGAAACACGGTTCTAAGTGCCTGAAAAATGAGTTTAAAGGCTTCCATGGCAAAAATTATAAAAATTTTAATATGTGTAAAATCACTCTAAAATGCTTCTAAGTGCCTTAAAATTGAGTTTTAAGTTTACCAAGACCATAAATTAAAAAAAAAATTTGGTTTACTAGAAATTATGAAATTTCAGTAGTGATCACGAATTAGAGCTAGAATCGCTCAAACACGGTTCTAAGTGCCTGAAAATCAAGTTTAAAGGCTTCCATGACAAAAATTATAAAAATTTTAATAAATGTAAAATAACTCTAAAATGCTTCTAAGTGCCTTAAAAATGAGTTTTAAGTTTACCAAGACCATAAATTAAAAAAAAAAATTTGGTTAACATAGAAATTATAAAATTTTAGTAGTGATCAATTAGAGCTAGAATCGCTGAAACACGGTTCTAAGTGCCTGAAAATCAAGTTTAAAGGCTTCCATGACAAAAATTATAAAAATTTTAATAAATGTAAAATCACTCTAAAATGCTTGTAAGTGCCTTAAAAATGAGTTTTAAGTTTACCAAGACCATAAATTAAAAAAAAAAATTTGGTTAACATAGAAATTATGAAATTTTAATAGTGATCACGAATTAGGGCTAGAATCGCTGAAACACGGTTCTAAGTGCCTGAAAAATGAGTTTAAAGGCTTCCATGGCAAAAATTATAAAAATTTTAATAAATGTAAAATCACTCTAAAATGCTTCTAAGTGCCTTAAAATTGAGTTTTAAGTTTACCAAGACCATAAATTAAAAAAAAAATTTGGTTTACTAGAAATTATGAAATTTCAGTAGTGATCACGAATTAGAGCTAGAATCGCTCAAACACGGTTCTAAGTGCCTGAAAATCAAGTTTAAAGGCTTCCATGACAAAAATTATAAAAAATTTAATAAATGTAAAATAACTCTAAAATGCTTCTAAGTGCCTTAAAAATGAGTTTTAAGTTTACCAAGACCATAAATTAAAAAAAAAAATTTGGTTAACATAGAAATTATGAAATTTTAGTAGTGATCACGAATTAGAGCTAGAATCGCTGAAACACGGTTCTAAGTGCCTGAAAATCAAGTTTAAAGGCTTCCATGACAAAAATTATAAAAATTTTAATAAATGTAAAATCACTCTAAAATGCTTCTAAGTGCCTTAAAATTGAGTTTTAAGTTTACCAAGACCATAAATTAAAAAAAAAAATTTGGTTAACATAGAAATTATGAAATTTTAGTAGTGATCACAAATTAAAGCTAGAATCGCTCAAACACGGTTCTAAGTGCCTGAAAAATGAGTTTAAAGACTTCCATGGCAAAAATTATAAAAATTTTAACAAATGTAAAATCACTCTAAAATGCTTCTAAGTGCCTTAAAATTGAGTTTTAAGTTTACCAAGACCATAAATTAAAAAAAAAATTTGGTTTACATGGAAATTATGAAATTTCAGTAGTGATCACGAATTAGAGCTAGAATCGCTCAAACACGGTTCTAAGTGCCTGAAAATTGAGTTTAAAGACTTCCATGGCAAAAATTATAAAAATTTTAATAAATGTAAAATCACTCTAAAATGCTTCTAAGTGCCTTAAAATTGAGTTTTAAGTTTACCAAGACCATTAATTAAAAAAAAAATTTGATTTACATGGAAATTATGAAATTTCAGTAGTGATCACAAATTAAAGCTAGAATCCCTCAAACACGGTTCTAAGTGCCTGAAAATCAAGTTTAAAGGCTTCCATGACAAAAATTATAAAAATTTTAATAAATGTAAAATCACTCTAAAATGCTTCTAAGTGCCTTAAAAATGAGTTTTAAGTTTACCAAGACCATAAATTAAAAAAAAAAATTTGGTTAACATAGAAATTATAAAATTTTAGTAGTGATCACGAATTAGAGCTAGAATCGCTGAAACACGGTTCTAAGTGCCTGAAAATTAAGTTTAAAGGCTTCCATGACAAAAATTATAAAAATTTTAATAAAAGTAATATCACTCTAAAATGCTTCTAAGTGCCTTAAAAATGAGTTTTAAGTTTACCAAGACTATAAATTAAAAATAAAAATTTGGTTTACATGGAAATTATGAAATTTTAGTAGTGATCACGAATTAAAGCTAGAATCGCTGAAACACGGTTCTAAGTGCCTGAAAATCAAGATTAAAGGCTTCCATGACAAAAATTATAAAAATTTTAATATATGTAAAATCACTCTAAAATGCTTCTAAGTGCCTTAAAAATGAGTTTTAAGTTTACCAAGACTATAAATTAAAAATAAAAATTTGGTTTACATGGAAATTATGAAATTTTAGTAGTGATCACGAATTAAAGCTAGAATCGCTGAAACACGGTTCTAAGTGCCTGAAAATCAAGTTTAAAGGCTTCCATGACAAAAATTATAAAAATTTAAATAAATGTAAAATCACTCTAAAATGCTTCTAAGTGCCTTAAAAATGAGTTTTAAGTTTACCAAGACCATAAATTAAAAAAAAAAATTTGGTTAACATAGAAATTATAAAATTTTAGTAGTGATCACAAATTAAAGCTAGAATCGCTCAAACACAGTTCTAAGTGCCTGAAAAATGAGTTTAAAGACTTCCATGGCAAAAATTATAAAAATTTTAATAAATGTAAAATCACTCTAAAATGCTTCTAAGTGCCTTAAAAATGAGTTTTAAGTTTACCAAGACCATAAATTAAAAAAAAAAATTTGGTTAACATAGAAATTATGAAATTTTAGTAGTGATCACGAATTAGAGCTAGAATCGCAGAAACACGGTTCTAAGTGCCTGAAAATCAAGTTTAAAGGCTTCCATGACAAAAATTATAAAAATTTTAATAAATGTAAAATCACTCTAAAATGCTTCTAAGTGCCTTAAAAATGAGTGTTAAGTTTACCAAGACCATAAATTAAAAAAAAAAATTTGGTTAACATAGAAATTATGAAATTTTAATAGTGATCACGAATTAGAGCTAGAATCGCTGAAACACGGTTCTAAGTGCCTGAAAAATGAGTTTAAAGGCTTCCATGGCAAAAATTATAAAAATTCTAATAAATGTAAAATCACTCTAAAATGCTTCTAAGTGCCTTAAAAATGAGTTTTAAGTTTACCAAGACTATAAATTAAAAATAAAAATTTGGTTTACATGGAAATTATGAAATTTTAGTAGTGATCACGAATTAAAGCTAGAATCGCTGAAACACGGTTCTAAGTGCCTGAAAATCAAGTTTAAAGGCTTCCATGACAAAAATTATAAAAATTTTAATAAATGTAAAATCACTCTAAAATGCTTCTAAGTGCCTTAAAAATGAATTTTAAGTTTACCAAGACCATAAATTAAAAAAAAAAATTTGGTTAACATAGAAATTATGAAATTTTAGTAGTGATCACAAATTAAAGCTAGAATCGCTCAAACACGGTTCTAAGTGCCTGAAAAATGAGTTTAAAGACTTCCATGGCAAAAATTATAAAAATTTTAATATATGTAAAATCACTCTAAAATGCTTCTAAGTGCCTTAAAAATGAGTTTTAAGTTTACCAAGACCATAAATTAAAAAAAAAAATTTGGTTAACATAGAAATTATGAAATTTTAGTAGTGATCACAAATTAAAGCTAGAATCGCTCAAACACGGTTCTAAGTGCCTGAAAAATGAGTTTAAAGACTTCCATGGCAAAAATTATAAAAATTTTAATAAATGTAAAATCACTCTAAAATGCTTCTAAGTGCCTTAAAAATGAGTTTTAAGTTTACCAAGACCATAAATTAAAAAAAAAAATTTGGTTAACATAGAAATTATGAAATTTTAATAGTGATCACGAATTAGAGCTAGAATCGCTGAAACACGGTTCTAAGTGCCTGAAAAATGAGTTTAAAGGCTTCCATGGCAAAAATTATAAAAATTTTAATAAATGTAAAATCACTCTAAAATGCTTCTAAGTGCCTTAAAATTGAGTTTTAAGTTTACCAAGACCATAAATTAAAAAAAAAATTTGGTTTACTAGAAATTATGAAATTTCAGTAGTGATCACGAATTAGAGCTAGAATCGCTCAAACACGGTTCTAAGTGCCTGAAAATCAAGTTTAAAGGCTTCCATGACAAAAATTATAAAAATTTTAATAAATGTAAAATAACTCTAAAATGCTTCTAAGTGCCTTAAAAATGAGTTTTAAGTTTACCAAGACCATAAATTAAAAAAAAAAATTTGGTTAACATAGAAATTATGAAATTTTAGTAGTGATCACGAATTAGAGCTAGAATCGCTGAAACACGGTTCTAAGTGCCTGAAAATCAAGTTTAAAGGCTTCCATGACAAAAATTATAAAAATTTTGATAAATGTAAAATCACTCTAAAATGCTTCTAAGTGCCTTAAAATTGAGTTTTAAGTTTACCAAGACCATAAATTAAAAAAAAAAATTTGGTTAACATAGAAATTATGAAATTTTAGTAGTGATCACAAATTAAAGCTAGAATCGCTCAAACACGGTTCTAAGTGCCTGAAAAATGAGTTTAAAGACTTCCATGGCAAAAATTATAAAAATTTTAATATATGTAAAATCACTCTAAAATGCTTCTAAGTGCCTTAAAAATGAGTTTTAAGTTTACCAAGACCATAAATTAAAAAAAAAAATTTGGTTAACATAGAAATTATGAAATTTTAGTAGTGATCACAAATTAAAGCTAGAATCGCTCAAACACGGTTCTAAGTGCCTGAAAAATGAGTTTAAAGACTTCCATGGCAAAAATTATAAAAATTTTAATATATGTAAAATCACTCTAAAATGCTTCTAAGTGCCTTAAAAATGAGTTTTAAGTTTACCAAGACCATAAATTAAAAAAAAAATTTGGTTAACATAGAAAATATGAAATTTTAGTAGTGATCACAAATTAAAGCTAGAATCGCTCAAACACGGTTCTAAGTGCCTGAAAAATGAGTTTAAAGACTTCCATGGCAAAAATTATAAAAATTTTAATATATGTAAAATCACTCTAAAATGCTTCTAAGTGCCTTAAAAATGAGTTTTAAGTTTACCAAGACCATAAATTAAAAAAAAAATTTGGTTTACATGGAAATTATGAAATTTCAGTAGTGATCACGAATTAGAGCTAGAATCGCTCAAACACGGTTCTAAGTGCCTGAAAATAAAGTTTAAGAATTCCATGACAAAAACCATAAAAATGTTACGAAAAGTAAAATCACTCTAAAATGCTTCTAAGTGCCTTAAAATTGAGTTTTAAGTTTACCAAGACTATAAATTAAAAATAAAAATTTGGTTTACATGGAAATTATGAAATTTTAGTAGTGATCACGAATTAAAGCTAGAATCGCTGAAACACGGTTCTAAGTGCCTGAAAATCAAGTTTAAAGGCTTCCATGACAAAAATTATAAAAATTTTAATAAATGTAAAATCACTCTAAAATGCTTCTAAGTGCCTTAAAAATGAGTTTTAAGTTTACCAAGACCATAAATTAAAAAAAAAAATTTGGTTAACATAGAAATTATGAAATTTTAGTAGTGATCACAAATTAAAGCTAGAATCGCTCAAACACGGTTCTAAGTGCCTGAAAAATGAGTTTAAAGACTTCCATGGCAAAAATTATAAAAATTTTAATAAATGTAAAATCACTCTAAAATGCTTCTAAGTGCCTTAAAAATTAGTTTTAAGTTTACCAAGACCATAAATTAAAAAAAAAATTTGGTTAACATAGAAATTATGAAATTTTAATAGTGATCACGAATTAGAGCTAGAATCGCTGAAACACGGTTCTAAGTGCCTGAAAATTAAGTTTAAAGGCTTCCATGACAAAAATTATAAAAATTTTAATAAAAGTAATATCACTCTAAAATGCTTCTAAGTGCCTTAAAAATGAGTTTTAAGTTTACCAAGACTATAAATTAAAAATAAAAATTTGGTTTACATGGAAATTATGAAATTTTAGTAGTGATCACGAATTAAAGCTAGAATCGCTGAAACACGGTTCTAAGTGCCTGAAAATCAAGATTAAAGGCTTCCATGACAAAAATTATAAAAATTTTAATAAAAGTAATATCACTCTAAAATGCTTCTAAGTGCCTTAAAAATGAGTTTTAAGTTTACCAAGACTATAAATTAAAAATAAAAATTTGGTTTACATGGAAATTATGAAATTTTAGTAGTGATCACGAATTAAAGCTAGAATCGCTGAAACACGGTTCTAAGTGCCTGAAAATCAAGTTTAAAGGCTTCCATGACAAAAATTATAAAAATATTAATAAATGTAAAATCATTCTAAAATGCTTCTAAGTGCCTTAAAAATGAGTTTTAAGTTTACCAAGACCATAAATTAAAAAAAAAAATTTGGTTAACATAGAAATTATGAAATTTTAGTAGTGATCACAAATTAAAGCTAGAATCGCTCAAACACGGTTCTAAGTGCCTGAAAAATGAGTTTAAAGACTTCCATGGCAAAAATTATAAAAATTTTAATATATGTAAAATCACTCTAAAATGCTTCTAAGTGCCTTAAAAATGAGTTTTAAGTTTACCAAGACCATAAATTAAAAAAAAAAATTTGGTTAACATAGAAATTATGAAATTTTAGTAGTGATCACAAATTAAAGCTAGAATCGCTCAAACACGGTTCTAAGTGCCTGAAAAATGAGTTTAAAGACTTCCATGGCAAAAATTATAAAAATTTTAATATATGTAAAATCACTCTAAAATGCTTCTAAGTGCCTTAAAAATGAGTTTTAAGTTTACCAAGACCATAAATTAAAAAAAAAAATTTGGTTAACATAGAAATTATGAAATTTTAATAGTGATCACAAATTAAAGCTAGAATTGCTCAAACACGGTTCTAAGTGCCTGAAAAATGAGTTTAAAGACTTCCATGGCAAAAATTATAAAAATTTTATTAAATGTAAAATCACTCTAAAATGCTTCTAAGTGCCTTGAAATTGAGTTTTAAGTTTACCAAGACCATAAATTAAAAAAAAAAATTTGGTTAACATAGAAATTATGAAATTTTAGTAGTGATCACAAATTAGAGCTAGAATCGCTGAAACACGGTTCTAAGTGCCTGAAAATTGAGTTTAAAGGCTTCCATGACAAAAATTATAAAAATTTTAATAAATGTAAAATCACTCTAAAATGCTTCTAAGTGCCTTAAAAATGAGTTTTAAGTTTACCAAGACCATAAATTAAAAAAAAAATTTGGTTTACATGGAAATTATGAAATTTCAGTAGTGCTCACGAATTAGAGCTAGAATCGCTGAAACACGGTTCTAAGTGCCTGAAAATTGAGTTTAAAGACTTCCATGGCAAAAATTATAAAAATTTTAATATATGTAAAATCACTCTAAAATGCTTCTAAGTGCCTTAAAACTGAGTTTTAAGTTTACCAAGACCATAAATTAAAAAAAAAATTTGGTTTACATGGAAATTATGAAATTTCAGTAGTGATCACGAATTAGAGCTAGAATCGCTCAAACACGGTTCTAAGTGCCTGAAAATCAAGTTTAAAGGCTTCCATGACAAAAATTATAAAAATTTTAATAAATGTAAAATCACTCTAAAATGCTTCTAAGTGCCTTAAAAATGAGTTTTAAATTTACCCAGACCATAAATTAAAAAAAAAAAATTTGGTTAACATAGAAATTATGAAATTTTAGTAGTGGTCACGAATTAGAGCTAGAATCGCTGAAACACGGTTCTAAGTGCCTGAAAATCAAGTTTAAAGGCTTCCATGACAAAAATTATAAAAATTTTAATAAATGTAAAATCACTCTAAAATGCTTCTAAGTGCCTTAAAAATGAGTTTTAAGTTTACCAAGACCATAAATTAAAAAAAAAAATTTGGTTAACATAGAAATTATGAAATTTTAGTAGTGATCACAAATTAAAGCTAGAATCGCTCAAACACGGTTCTAAGTGCCTGAAAAATGAGTTTAAAGACTTCCATGGCAAAAATTATAAAAATTTTAATATATGTAAAATCACTCTAAAATGCTTCTAAGTGCCTTAAAAATGAGTTTTAAGTTTACCAAGACCATAAATTAAAAAAAAAATTTGGTTTAAATGGAAATTATGAAATTTCAGTAGTGATCACGAATTAGAGCTAGAATCGCTCAAACACGGTTCTAAGTGCCTGAAAATCAAGTTTAAAGGCTTCCATGACAAAAATTATAAAAATTTTAATAAATGTAAAATCACTCTAAAATGCTTCTAAGTGCCTTAAAAATGAGTTTTAAGTTTACCAAGACCATAAATTAAAAAAAAAAATTTGGTTAACGTAGAAATTATGAAATTTTAGTAGTGATCACGAATTAGAGCTAGAATCGCTGAAACACGGTTCTAAGTGCCTGAAAATCAAGTTTAAAGGCTTCCATGACAAAAATTATAAAAATTTTAATAAATGTAAAATCACTCTAAAATGCTTCTAAGTGCCTTAAAAATGAGTTTTAAGTTTACCAAGACCATAAATTAAAAAAAAAAATTTGGTTAACGTAGAAATTATGAAATTTTAGTAGTGATCACGAATTAGAGCTAGAATCGCTCAAACACGGTTCTAAGTGCCTGAAAATCAAGTTTAAAGGCTTCCATGACAAAAATTATAAAAATTTTAATAAATGTAAAATCACTCTAAAATGCTTCTAAGTGCCTTAAAAATGAGTTTTAAGTTTACCAAGATCATAAATTAAAAAAAAAAATTTGGTTTAAATGGAAATTATGAAATTTCAGTAGTGATCACGAATTAGAGCTAGAATCGCTCAAACACGGTTCTAAGTGCCTGAAAATTGAGTTTAAAGACTTCCATGGCAAAAATTATAAATTAAATAAATGTAAATACAATAAATGAAAAATCACTCTAAAATGCTTCTAAGTGCCTTAAAATTGAGTTTTAAGTTTACCAAGACCATAAATTAAAAAAAAAATTTGATTTACATGGAAATTATGAAATTTTAGTAGTGATCACGAATTAAAGCTAGAATCGCTCAAACACGGTTCTAAGTGCCTGAAAATCAAGTTTAAAGGCTTCCATGACAAAAATTATAAAAATTTTAATAAATGTAAAATCACTCTAAAATGCTTCTAAGTGCCTTAAAAATGAGTTTTAAGTTTACCAAGACCATAAATTAAAAAAAAAAATTTGGTTAACATAGAAATTATGAAATTTCAGTAGTGATCACAAATTAAAGCTAGAATCGCTCAAACACGGTTCTAAGTGCCTGAAAATCAAGTTTAAAGGCTTCCATGACAAAAATTATAAAAATTTTAATAAATGTAAAATCACTCTAAAATGCTTCTAAGTGCCTTAAAAATGAGTTTTAAGTTTACCAAGACCATAAATTAAAAAAAAAAATTTGGTTTACATGGAAATTATGAAATTTTAGTAGTGATCACGAATTAAAGCTAGAATCGCTCAAACACGGTTCTAAGTGCCTGAAAATCAAGTTTAAAGGCTTCCATGACAAAAATTATAAAAATTTTATTAAATGTAAAATCACTCTAAAATGCTTCTAAGTGCCTTAAAAATGAGTTTTAAGTTTACCAAGACCATAAATTAAAAAAAAAAATTTGGTTAACATAGAAATTATGAAATTTTAGTAGTGATCACGAATTAGAGCTAGAATCGCTGAAACACGGTTCTAAGTGCCTGAAAATCAAGTTTAAAGGCTTCCATGACAAAAATTATAAAAATTTTAATAAATGTAAAATCACTCTAAAATGCTTCTAAGTGCCTTAAAAATGAGTTTTAAGTTTACCAAGACCATAAATTAAAAAAAAAAATTTGGTTAACATAGAAATTATGAAATTTTAGTAGTGATCACAAATTAAAGCTAGAATCCCTCAAACACGGTTCTAAGTGCCTGAAAATCAAGTTTAAAGACTTCCATGGCAAAAATTATAAAAGTTTTAATAAATGTAAAATCACTCTAAAATGCTTCTAAGTGCCTTAAAATTGAGTTTTAAGTTTACTAAGACCATAAATTAAAAAAAAAATTTGGTTAACGTAGAAATTATGAAATTTTAGTAGTGATCACGAATTAGAGCTAGAATCGCTGAAACACGGTTCTAAGTGCCTGAAAATCAAGTTTAAAGGCTTCCATGACAAAAGTTATAAAAATTTTAATAAATGTAAAATCACTCTAAAATGCTTCTAAGTGCCTTAAAAATGAGTTTTAAGTTTACCAAGACCATAAATTAAAAAAAAAAATTTGGTTAACATAGAAATTATGAAATTTTAGTAGTGATCACAAATTAAAGCTAGAATCGCTCAAACACGGTTCTAAGTGCCTGAAAAATGAGTTTAAAGACTTCCATGGCAAAAATTATAAAAATTTTACTATATGTAAAATCACTCTAAAATGCTTCTAAGTGCCTTAAAATTGAGTTTTAAGTTTACCAAGACCATAAATTAAAAAAAAAATTTGGTTTACATGGAAATTATGAAATTTCAGTAGTGATCACGAATTAGAGCTAGAATCGCTCAAACACGGTTCTAAGTGCCTGAAAATTGAGTTTAAAGACTTCCATGGCAAAAATTATAAAAATTTTAATAAATGTAAAATCACTCTAAAATGCTTCTAAGTGCCTTAAAAATGAGTTTTAAGTTTACCAAGACCATAAATTAAAAAAAAAAATTTGGTTAACATAGAAATTATGAAATTTTAGTAGTGACCACAAATTAAAGCTAGAATCGCTCAAACACGGTTCTAAGTGCCTGAAAAATGAGTTTAAAGACTTCCATGGCAAAAATTATAAAAATTTTAATAAATGTAAAATCACTCTAAAATGCTTCTAAGTGCCTTAAAATTGAGTTTTAAGTTTACCAAGACTATAAATTAAAAATAACGAGGAAGAGTGTAGTAGAGTAGACTGTGTCAACTCTGGGATACCCGTATGACCGTATCATATACATTATATCATCCGATTAATTACTTTTGTCAAAATTTCAAACATACAACTTAATTAAGTGTAGTGGAATACTCATATAAAAGAAGGAGTTGTATGGCAGCTACTCGAACCCTCTGCAGTAAACCAACCAAATTTTCCTGTAACTTTGGCCATTACACTAAACTATTCTTGGCAAAATTTCAGACACCCAGCTTTAATAGGTATAGAGTAATGCTCATATAAAAGAAGGAGTTGTATGGCACCTACTCGAACCCTTTACAGTAGACCAACCAAATTTTGCAGTAACTTTGGCCATTACACTAAACTATTTTTGGCAAAATTTCAGACACCCAGCTTTAATAGGTATAGAGTAATGCTCATATAAAAGAAGGAGTTGTATGGCAGCTCCTCGAACTCACTGCAACAGAGCAACCAAATTTTGCAAAAACTTTGGCCACAAAACTAAACTACTTTTGCCAAAATTTCAGACACGTAGCTGTAATAGGTACAGAGAAATACTCATATAAAAAAAGAAGTTGTATGGCAGCCACCCGAACCCATGGATCAAAATGGCTGGATTTAAATAGCGATGACGGCTATTGCAAAAAAACGAATTTGCGAAAATTTCAAGATCCTAGCTCCTTTAGTTTTTGAGTTATCGTGCGGACGGACGGACGGACATACATCGCTAAATCGATTTATTTTTCGATTCTGATCCGATCCATACACTTGAGTCTATATCTACCCCCCCCTCCTTCTCTGCGTTACAAACGTAATGGCAAATTTATTATACCCTTTGGCTATATAGTCATACGGGTATAAAAATTGTACAATCATCCTATAAGTATGCAATATTAGACATTGAATTTTGTTGTTTTACAGTATTCAAAGTTTAAAGGTCTTAGAAGTCTATGGTATATATGAAATATCGTATTTTAATTTCAGGAAGCTGAATTTTTTTTTCATTGTCTCTCCACCCAAATCATAATTTTTAAGGATAACGAAACCTTCCGATAAATAATCTGCATTTCTCGCGGCTAAAATCAGGATAACATCAAAGTTATCTGTGGTTTAAGTTATTAATTAAAGGATAATGAGTTTCTCCGTATATTTAATTATAATATAAATATTAAATTTTTAATGCAGAAAAAATTTAGACCAGAATAATTGTTATGTACTGGAGATAGGAGTTGTAAATACTATATTCGGAGCCCAAATGTACATTGACTCCAAATGTAGACTCCAAGATAAATTCAATAAGCTTAAAAACTTAATGACGAATTGACATTTAAAATTTGCAAATTTTCAAGAATAAAATAAACTTATGTAATTTAGTAATAAATACCGTCAGACTAACATTATTTCAATTATTAAATAATTCTTCTATTTTTATTTACACTCTTTTCTTTTAAGTTATTAATTCTTAGAGGAACGTTGTATTTAAAACAATACAGTACTGTATTAAAGGATAATATTAAAGGATATAAATACAGATATTATGAAAATATATATACACCTATATAAAAATAAAAATTAACTAGAGAAAATTGGGTGTTACACTATATACATAAATGAAAAGCTTTTAACAAATTCATTAAATGGAAGCGAATGTTAAATTTTCCGCTTACCTTCAATTATTTATGAATGGGGAAAAGTTTTTAAGATTTTTTTGTTTTTTTTTATTTTTAATTGAATGGAGTGAAAATTAAAGTGAAAATTTGAGTGAAATGTTGAAGTTAAGATATTAGTTCTTAATAAATTAAAATATTATATCTTATTCATTTTATTTATTCATTAAATATATAAAAAAAAAAAAAATAAAAATAAAAAAAAAAAAATAAAATTTTAAAATGAATGGAAAAGTGTTTTAAAAAGAAAAATTAAAAAAAAAAAGAATTAAAAATAAAAAGAAAAGAATTTAAATAATATGATAACATCATTAATTTTTCACTTGAAAAAATTGGGTCATTTCGAAAATTTTCCCCATTCATATTTTTTATATTTGTTTTCTTTTCTTACTGTCTCGAATTTTCATTATAATTTTAATTTCTTATTATTTTCATATTTATTATTATTATTAAAGTAAATTAATTTTATCTTTTATGTAATTGCAGCATTTAAAAATAAATCATAACTTTATGGTACAGAAGAAAAATGACAAGATGAATGAATATTATAAATGAATGTCGTTTTTTGATTAATTATAATACCATTATAAGGAGGCTGTAAATTTTTTAAATCAATTACAATTATATTGTTACATTATAAAATTGTTATTTGAATAATAATGTTTTTATACATATTTTTTTGTCATCATAAAATGGAAAGAATGTTTTGTATACAAATTGTTTATAAGGTATGGGTTTAGGGTTGTTTTCAACTGAATGTGATGACCTTAATTAAGGCTCTGCGAAATAAAGCCCCCCAAGGTGTTATTTAACATTTAATGAGATATAACGCCCTGGGATTTTATTTCTTATAGTAATTGGGTGAATTAAAGCCCTGCGAAATAAAGCCTCCGGGGTATTATTTCCCGTTTAATGAGCAAATGATAAATAAAGCCCCAGAGAATAATTATTAATTTGAAAAACTACTTTTTAAATCAATAAATCACTCTTAGTCACTTTAAAATAATTCAGATTTTTTCGTAAAATCATCTCTTAAAAATTTTCGAATTTAATAACATTTTTGTAAAAAAATGGATTTAAAGTATAAAATGGATTCATAAGTTGGTTTTTTAAAGTTATTTTCTTAATTTTAAATATTATATTTTTATTTAATTAAAATTGAACTTACTCTTAATGTAAAAATATATATTTTCACAAATATCGGATACAATTAAAAATTGCAACTTACCTGGAAATAAAAGAAAAATAATTAATTAAGCATTATTACAATATAATATTTATGTTCAATGTAATTAATCAAAATGTAATTAATAATGTTTTAATGATGTCTAACGAAAAATGATAATTAATATTTATAGTATAAAAAGTTTATTTACTTTTAATTATATTTTCTTTTTATTCAAACACTTGAACTCGTCCTTGGTATAAGAATCAGTGTCTTCTTCAGATGGTATACAAATGATGGTATACATTTATTAATATTCTAAAATTTAAGTGATAATTCCAGAATTGGAATTTTTTCTAGAAACCCTTCTATTGCCCCTGCCAAGCATTAATTTTGAAACAGACTAAACAATTAATCAAACTGCTTTAACTTGATTCAAGTAAATCCCAAATGAATTTCAATTTAACTGGGCCCCAACAAAAACCTAATCCCAAGCTAAGAAAATTTAGTTAAATATGAAAAAAAAATTTAATGATTATATATGAATTTTTGGAAAAGGGTATTAAAATCGAAGGACATTGTATAATATTCAATTCACATATGTGTATATGAATAATCCTTGAAAAATATAACGACTTATTTTTTAATCAAAATCCTAGTTTTAAAAATAATAAAATTTTTTTTAGAAAATAAATCCATTGAGAACTGTATAGGTAATTGGAACAAAAAGGGATTTTATACATATTTTTTTTTTAATGTTACCCAATCTGTATCAATTTTTAATGGGAAAATAAAATGTCGTATTTTTTAAAAAAAAAAAGAAATATAAAAAAACAATCGGTTTTTCTATGAAAAATTATGGAAAATAAAAAAAATGGAGTAAGATAAAACTATGATATTGATTAAAATATTTATATAATGTATGACAAAGGGTATGTATTATCAAGTTATTGTTTTTTAAATAAGGGGAGTTCCTAGAAGAAAAGTGATTTCCTAACAAAAGAAATATTAAAGCTATTAAAATTTACAAAAACTTGAAAATTAAATAATTTAGAACCATTCTGTTGAAATTGTTATATTTTGATATACACCCGTTTAGAACTTCAAAAGAAACTAAAGTTCTCTTACAGAAATTATTTGAAACACCTCGT
Organism: Dolichopus griseipennis; assembly: GCA_963082915.1. Classification (NCBI taxonomy): domain Eukaryota; kingdom Metazoa; phylum Arthropoda; class Insecta; order Diptera; family Dolichopodidae; genus Dolichopus; species Dolichopus griseipennis. The sequence continues at coordinate 3,826,316 of OY720445.1, forward strand.
TTAGGCGGAAGATTATTAATTAGCTTCATTTGAAACCATAGGTTTAGATAGTACGATAAGTGCCTACTAGACTCTCTGTAAGTCTTGCTAATATACTGTGCTATTAAGGATATTCATCCGATATAAAGAAATAGCTAATTTAAAGTTCAAGATCCTTTTGAAGGATTCATGTGTTCTATTCCTTGGATTTAAGAAACTATTCAGTAATAAATAAATTTAAATACGAATTTTATAGGTGTAACAGTTTCATACATTCACTTTAAACTATATTTTAGATAATCTCTTTCAAGAAAATACTCACATTATTTGTTATATTGTTTTAAGTTCAATACTTATTTTACAACTTAATAAATAATATACTCTAAAATTTCAGAAAATCTCAAATATTGGAGTCAAAAAATGATAATGCACTTATGGAAATACCTTTATTTTTTATTGTAAGTTATAGTTTTATCCCATTTTAAAAAAATTGTTTTTATTCCTTTGTGTTTTCCAAGGACACTCAAAACTCATAGATACATATAAATATATAATGGACATGCACAGTAACTTATATAAATCTATAATTTATAATACAACCTTATATAATGTATAACATGGAAAAACAGGAAGAAAAAACTATGAAAAATGGTTTAGTTACTTAAAAAATAAATCGATTCTTTTATTAGAACCGATGAAAGCACGTAAGAAGCATCTATTTATACCCGTGCATACATATATGACATCGGGTATATTAGATTTGCTCCTCCGTTTGTAACGCATCGATCTAGACGAGCTAGATATAGTGTCAAGGGTACGTATCGGCTCAGAATCGAAAAATTAGTCGATCTAGCTATGTGTGTCTGTCCGTCCGTCCGTCCGTCCGTCCGTCCGTCCGTCCCTCCGTCCGTCCGTCCGTCCGTCCGTCCGTCCGTCCGTCTGTGTGTCAGCACGATAACTCAAAAACTAAAAGAGCTACAGTTTTGAAATTTTCACAAAATATTTTTCAATCAATTTCTAGGTTCCCTATTTTTTTTGGTTAAGATCGGAGCAAAACTTCGGATAGCTCTCGAACAACTAACTTTTTTAACTCCAATATTTTCATATAAAAATTTGAAATTTTTATTTAACATGAAATTATATGAATTTTTTTTTTTTTTGTTGTTTTGTTTTCTTGTTTTTTGTACGATTACGAGTTAGAATTTCATATAATTTAAATGATGCGTAGTTTATTTAAGATAAGCAAAAAAGAAGACAAAGATTTTTTTTAAGTAAATGGCTTCATAAATAATTTATATATGTATGTATATTCATATAATATGTATATGTGTAATATTTTGAATGAATCATTTTATCAATATGATTATATGATGCTTACTTTGCTTAGGTTTAATATATTCGTGAATTAAAAATTAATTAAAAGAGATAGAATTGAAAAATTAGAGCTAGAGTTTTGAAATTCACACAAAACATTTTTTGGACATTTTTAAGGTTCCCTATTCTTTTTCCTATTCCCTATTCCTAGACCAAGGTTTCGGGGAGCTGTCACACAACTTATTTAAACCAATATAAATTTCTTCAAAAGTAATTATACTAGAAAGACGAAAATTACACACGGTTAGTTTTATAATGAATCAAGCACTTATATGAAGTTTCAAAATTTTACGGCTTCATTTGCGGGGGGCTGCCATACAACTTCTTTGCACCAATATGAATTTCTTGGAAACTGAGTATACTACGAGGATGAAAATTACACACTGTTAGTTATATAATGAATCGAGCACTAATATGGAGTTTCAAAATGTTGCGACCCCATTTTCGGGCAGCTGCCATACAAAGTTGTCAATTCGATAACTGTGAATCTAATGAAGCTACGAGGTTAAAATTAAAACTGGGCAGGTAAAGTAATAGGGCAAGTTAGTTGGCAAAGTTGGACATCGCTCGGGCCAACTTTTGGGGTGGGCTATTTTTTTTTTATGGTTATTTTTTTTTATAGTTTTTTTTTTTTGTTTTTAAGCAAAAATTATGGTATAATGAATTAAAAATTTAATTTTTTTTTTTTTTATTTAATTTTTTTTAAGCAAAAATTATGGGATAATAAGCTAAATTTTTTTAACTATTTTACTTTCTTATATTTTTTTTGTAATATTTATAATAGCATGTGGAAAATAAATAACGGTTAGTGGGTAAGCACGGGTATCTAAAAGTTGACAAGGGCAACTATAATCTTCCTCGTTTATTTTTAAATTTAAATTTTTAAAAATGTTTTTTTTTTTTTTGTTTCAGATTTTATTGCCATTTTCTGACGAGCGTGATGAAGAGATTGAAGGATACCTACCACTTTTATATTAGTGTATGTATATGTCATTCTATAAATGACAGTGCAATCATAAGAATTTTATAAGAATTATACAATATAAACATGAACTGTTTCTAACAGTTATTATCACTTTATCCAAATGAAAAAATACAATAGAAAATAGTAATCACTTTTACATTATATATATATATATATCAGGGACGCCGGCTTCATATATTGAACGGAATGAGTGCTTCCCTAGAAAAGTCCAAAATTTTCTAAAATAAAATTCATGCATAATATGTACAGTGCTCACTTTCACTACACAGTACAATAATACAATAATACAATATACAACTTAATTCTCTTCAGTTATTTTGAAAAAAAAACATGAAAAAAATTCTTTCTTTCGGTTCATTTTTTTTTGTACCTATACAAAAAAAAATGAACCATTCAAATTCATTATTTTTTACATGGAATTTGTTTTGACTTTCAACTTTATTGTCAACAGTTGAACTATTTTTATATGAGACAAATAATGATTTTGAATATCGCATTATTTTTGAATCAGTACAATACATTATACAATAAACATTAAACATATACAACTTATTGTATACAAACTTATTTGTATACAAAGTATACAAACATATACTTAATTCTTTTCAGTAATTTAAACTTGACGACTGACGTATACATATTACAAATACTTATACAAATCCATAACAAAAATATAGTACCTATTTATTAGTAATTTTTGGTTTCTCTTTTATTCGTTGTTCGTCGTTCAAAATCAAATCAACTTGATTCAATAATAATGCGATATTCAAACTCATTATTTGTCTCATATAAAAATAGTTCAACTGTTGACAATAAAGTTGAAAGTCAAAACAAATCCCATGTAAAAAATAATGAATTTGAATGGTTCATTTTTTTTGGATAGGTACCTAAAGAAAGAATTTTTTTCATGTTTGTATGTATTTTAAAATATTGGTTTGCTTGGCTGTGCGTACGTAACATAAATACACAAGTCACAAGTTTGATTTTTAAAATTTTATATGAAAAAAAGAAAATAATGAATTACATTTGAGCATTCTTTATTTCTTTATTGTTGTATAGAAACTAATTTGTGTTTGTATTTGGTTATGTTGCTGAATTTTAACGAAAATATTTGTGTATTTATAGTTGTTAGAAGTAAAAGCAATTGGGTCCATTTAGACGATGTTAACAGTTGTTGAATTCACATCGTTTTTGCTCTTTCCCACTTCCTCATTTTTTTTTGTTTTAAAATTTTTTTGTAGAAGTGGGAAAGAGAAAAAACGATGTGAATACAACAACTGTTAACATCGTCTATTTTTGTTGATTAGAACTAAAAAGTATGATTTTGATTTCAACCTGCTAGGTATGTGTATGAGAATAACGAAAAGAACGAAAAAAAAATAAAGAGTTAGATATAAGCATTCTTTATTATTCAATCATTCAAAATAAGTACTTAAATTTGAATTGTGTAATTGTTTCTGGTTATTAAGATCTTCTCCATATTATAATTCATATATTTGATTATTTTATACCTGCCTGAACAAGAGAATATTTATCCAAAAGTTTTGTTTTTAAAAGCAATTTTATTAAACTTTATATGGTTTTTTTCTTTTTGGTAAATAATTTTACTATTTAAATATTTAGTTTTATGATCTTTCTTTGGCACTTTTGACACCTGTTTAGGTCGTTAAAAATTGTATGAATCTTATACATATTGAAAAATTACATCAAAAACACTTTTATTTTTCAGAAATTTACATATGTATATTTTTATAATTCTAGAATACATATCAAAATGAATAACTGTTGCAACTGTATAATTGAAGATATTTTTCAAAGACCTTTTTCTTTAAGAGATTTCGAAGAAAAAAAAAATATTATAGATCGGGGTAGACCAACTCCCACATTGAAAATAGAAACCATTATTAAAAGATGTACAAGACATTTTTCTGTTGTCTTTTATGAAAATTTTTGCTGGCTAACAGGTTGCAATAAAACTAATAAATTATATTGTTGGCCTTGTCTCCTATTCGCGAACGAAAAAAATGTTTGGAATACTACTGGGTTTTGTGATATGAATAATTTGGGTAAGGCAGGAAAAAGGCATGGGAAAGAGTCGAGTTCACATTTACGTGCTATGATTTCCATTAGAATGTTTGGTCGAACTCGTATTGAGAATTTAATTGATTCTTCTCGTTCAGTCTCAATTATAAGTTTTAATGAAAAAGTTAAGAAAAACCGAGACATATTTAAATATTTTATTGATGTGACATGTTTTCTGGCATGCCAGGAACTAGCTTTTAGAGGTGATGACGAATCTCAAGATTCTCTAAATAGAGGTAATTATTTAGAAACCATTAATTTATTAGCGGCATATAATCCTTTTTTGAAAAATCATTTGGATAATTCTACTATTTTTTCTGGGTTGTCGAGCGATATACAAAATGATATTATTTCATCTATTGCTTTCGTTCTATTAGAAGAAATCAGTGCTGAATATCAAAATTCGGATTATGTAGGATTATTGTTGGATGAAACAAGCGATGTGTCTAATAAGTCACAGTTATCAGTAATGGTTCGATACGTTAAAAAAAACGGTTTTGTAGTGGAAAGATTTCTTTGTTTTGTTGATGTTTCTCTTGGCAGATCAGCTCAAGATTTATTTGATTTTATTATTCCATTTTTAAAAAAAGAAAAAATTTTTGATAAGTTAGTTTCTCAAAGTTATGACGGTGCCGCTGTCATGTCTGGAAATTCGAATGGTTTACAAATTAAAATTAAAGAAGTCATTCCTCACGCGTATTATATTCATTGTTTTGCTCATAAATTAAACCTTGTTCTTTCCCAATCTATATCAAAAATAAAAGAATGTGCTGGTTTTTTTAAAAGTTTACATAGTTTCATCAGTTTCTTCAGTCATTCTTCTAAAAGATTGGCTGCATTGAATAAAATTGTACAAAAAAAAATTCCTTCTGCCGCTCCAACACGATGGGAATATAATGGACGAGTGGTTCAAACAATATTTGATTTAAAAAAAGATTTAATAATTTTATTTAATCACATAATTGACAATGAAAGCGACTGGGATAGTGAAGCTATTTTGCAATCTAAGGGATTATTATATAGTTTTAACGATAAAAAATTCATAGTTATGCTCTATTTTTTTAATGAATTTTTCCCGCATACTGATGTTTTATTCAAAGTTCTTCAAACAAAAGCATCTGATGTGCAGTTTTGTTTAAAAGCAATTAATAATTTTAAAAATAAAATAGAAGCAATAGCTGCAAGTTATGATATTTTTTGGATGAATGTTGACGAAAAGGAAAATTTACAAAATTTTAAAATAAAGCGCACAGATTCAAGTTTATCTAATAAAGAATATTTCAAAATTTTATTAAATAAATTATTTCGGAATTAGACAATAGATTTAGTTCCTTATCAAATTTTGAATTTCTTAAGTTATCAGACACATCAAAATATGCAGAATTTTCAAATAATTTCCCAGAGTATCTATTAAATAATTTACAAAATTCCTATCCAGGATTTTTTGATATATCAGCTTTAAAAACTGAATTAAAAGTAGTATTTACGGACGATAATTTTAAATTAAAAAAAAACATTCAAGAAATCGTGCAGTTTTTAATTGAAACAGAGTTGGAAAGCTGTTTCAGCGAATACTTTAAATTAAACAAACTAATGCTAACATTTCCAGTAACAACAGCATCAGTGGAAAGATCCTTTTCCTGTTTAAAAAGAATCAAAACATTTTTAAGAAACAGATGTTCGCAATCAAGATTATCTAATTTAGCCCTTATATCAATTGAAAAGCAATTACTTCAAGATCTTAAAAATAAAAACAGTTTTTATGATAAAGTAATAGAACATTTTGGTACCAAAGAACGAAGGATTGATTTAAAATATAAAAATTAAAACATTCAATTTAAAAATAATAAAATATAACAGCTTTTGTTGATATGATTATATTGTTTCATTTAATATGTATGTATATAAAAATTTGTTTTATATGTATCTAACCAAACTGTTAATAAGTGCTTCCGTTCTTAAAAAATCCACGCTTCGTCACTGATATATATATATATATATATATATGTACTCGTATAACATGACTGAAAAGTGGATTATTAAAGTTATAATAGAATGAAAATGTAGAATTTAATAGTAAAAAAAGTGAATGGTATTGCAATCATAATTTCTAATATAAACTTGTATTGGTATGAAAACACTATAGTATAAAATTCCAAGACACACTATTAAGAAGTAATGCTAGAAAATGAAAATTTCTTGTCAGGGGACAATAATATATAATATATTTATAAGAAAAATATCATCAGAGTCCTTTATATTATTTCTTAGTTTCTTTTTGCTGTTTTTTTTCTATTAATATTAATATTAATGTTCATTTTTTTATTTTGTTGATTACAGCAGTCGTCTTACATATTATTATAGATTGATTTCAACTGTCATATAATTCAAAAAGTTCATCATCATCAAGAATATATATATATATGTATATATATCTGTTACAAGTACTTATGTACATATATAATATTTCTTATACTTATTGTATATTTTTTTACACATATTGTAGTTATACAGTGTAAATAAGTGTAAGGAATATGATTTATAGAATAGGTATATATATGTATGTAATTTTAAGTATATAATTTTAAAGAAAATTAGTACATTAATGCATTGTTGTTGTTGTTGTTCCTGTAGTTGCTCCTCTTCGTGGGTTTTTTTTTTATTTACAAAAAAAAATTTACAAGAATATGAAGAAAATATAATAATATCAAAAAAATTATACATAATATATGTGTATGTTCATCAAACGTCTTTTTAATGTGAGATAAGTTTAGATAATTTTTCATTATTAGGGTTGCCAATTATGCCTTATCAAATTTTATAATAATACAGTATTTTAGGATATTTGAAGTTTTTAATTTTTTACAAGTTCTAAAAATCGGTTAGCTTACGCTTTGAAAAGTGTTACCAAGATTTTGGCGGGAATCTTTACTTTCTATTTAGTTTTGGTGGCAATAAGTAATTTTTTACTTGATAATAGCAAGTCCCAAGTAACTAGCAGCTGTTTATATTCGTCGACTCTTTTCTTTTCACTTAATGTGGTTAATTTTAGTCATACAGCTCATTTTGTCCACTCATTCATTTGGCTTTGATTTATTTTAACAATGAACAGAGTAAAATTCAGTAACTTCTCCCATTTCTCGAAATCAAAACACCTCAAATAAAATACTTTCATTAAAAAATTTTGAAACCTTTGGCTACCCTCAATCTCACAAATTGTCCTGATCTTCAAAACAAAAAAAGAAAAAAATTCAAATAAAAAACAAACAAAATAAAGTGAAAAAATATGATGAATACCTTTCACTTTGAAAGTCGTTAATAATTTTTTTGTTTTTTACCCCCTCCAGTTTTTTTTTTTTTTTTTGCTGTTATTTGACGTTCCATTTCATCAGACTTAGATCATTATTATTACATGTGAATTGCATATAGAATAGAATTTTTGTAGATATAATGAAACAGGCTGCTATTAAAATAAAAACAAATAAAAATATTCGAGGTTGGAAAATCGTCTTATTTTGATTTTTGGGAAATTTTTTTTTGGAATTTTTTTTTTTGTAATTTTGTCTTGTAAAAAAAAATGAAATCGTTTTAAAAAGTGGAACATTTATCATTTTCAAAAAATACCTACAGGCGAATATCCCAAGCATTAGAGACTTTTTCCTTCTTATTTATTTTGTATTTGATTATTTCTTATTTTTTTATTTAATTTAAAATGTATGCTAGAATGAGATAGAAATATAATAAAAAACGAAAAACCTAGAAGAAAAAAATCAAATTTGAAAAAAAAAAAATAATAAAATAGAAAAAATTTTGGGAACAAAGCTTCAAGGCTTTATTGGGTTGTTCCGATGCTTTTCTTTATTTATTTTTCGATTTATCATTTCGGAAAAAATTTTTATGTAATCTTAAAAAAATGTATAGTTACAGTATTGGACAAAATTTTGTGGATAGGATCCGTTAAATGAAATTTAATTTATAAAATGGCTTCAAGATAGAGGGAACACTTAAGGATTAATGATGGAATAATATCGTGAAATATTTGAAATTCGAAATAAAATTTTTAATGAGTTGAGTTAAGAAAGACCGGGGGGCCTATAGGACCAATCACTTATAGCTTATCAAATAATCAAAAAAACTCTCTCTTAATAAGTGAATGATTTTAATAAATCAAAATTTTAATAAAAATATGAATTAAAAAATGATTATTTGATTAGTGATAAATGGTTGATGAATTGGGCCAAGGACACAATATATTTGAGAGAGATAAATATAAAATATAAATTAATGTTCTAAGTTAATAGTTATCAATTCAGGAATACAAGACAAGAGTGTACCATATTCAATTGTTGGATAGAATGGTGCGAAAACAATTTTGTAAAATAGTGGGCCAGGAGATTTATAGAAGTATGAAGTAATATAGAGCAGCAAAAGTAGGTTAAAACTTTAAATTGTGACGCATTTGTTTAATAAGGCAGGTCAATTCTTCATAAATCAACTTTAATTTTGAATATATTTAAGAAGAGCTGAGTTAAAGGATAAATGAAAGATAGGATCGAACCAGATAAAAGATATATTGGACAACAGTGTTATTAATACATACAAGAAATCCAAAAATTATTTATTATTCAAAAAGTATAGAAATAAGAACATTAATTTATGACTGCTGATTGTTTACTACTGTATCATATGTACATATACTTATTTAAAATATTCGTATTTATATATGTATTAGTTATATTAGTATTAATTTACATTTGCAATATAAAAATAAAGAAGTAAAAGTTTATGGTGTTTAATTTTTTATTTTGTAGCATTTCATTTTAGGTTGAGATTAAATTTTTTTTATTTAGTCCTTAATATTGATTCTTGTTTTTTTTCTGAAGATTGCTAGAAGTTGCTTGTTTATGTATATGTGTATATTTCTCATTTATGAAGGATATTTTATATTTTATTTATAAATTTTTGGGTTTTTTGTTTTCGGGAAAATGAAGAATATAAGGGCTCTGAATAATTTATTTGTATTTTGATTGAGGGCAATAAGTATGTATATACGAGTATAAAATAAAAATATTGTATGATATATATGTGAAAATGATGAGTATATGTAATTTAAAAGGTAAGTCAATAATAAATCTAAGATGAATATAAAATGAAGTTGAAAAATTAAAAAAAAAAAAAATAAATTGAAAAATAAAATATAAAAAAAAACATTGAATTTAAAAAAATGAATGCTCTTTTACTTTAATGAAATATATATACATATATTAATATTTGTTCTATTTTGATCTGTAAGATATTCAATTTAAAATATTAAAAGCGCCCTTGTTAAAATAATAAATATTATGTATTAGTGTTAAATATTAAATATGAAATAGATATACCTATGCAGTATAGAAATTTTGAGAAATAAATTGTTGTGAGTTAAGAAATTTATAGAAATAGGTAACATATATTATAATATACTATATATAGTCAAACACATTCCAAAATCCAAATTATAAAGAGTATATTCAAAATATCAATGAAAAATGTATATATATGTATATAAAGTAACAACTACCAAAAGGTTGCAGATCAACTGAACAACTGGCAAAATTAAGGTGCATTTAAAGTATGAAAACTTATTTAATTGATTTTACAATGTTAATGAAGTTATCATTGTCAGTAGAGTAGAGAATGCGATGCTTGGTTATAACTGAGAAGAAAATTATGGCAAAATTAAATTTTTAATTTTAATTTTAAAGCAAAACCTATTTTTATTTATTTTATTTTATTTAAATTGTACTTTAAACAAAAAAATAATCCAATATGTCAATTTTACACTCAAAAAAAAAAAATAAGTGAAAAACATGACAGACAATTTTCAAATTAACTTTTTTTTATTGTTTAAAAATCATTATTTGCTCATTAAGTTTAACATATTGCCAAATTTTGAAAACTGTAAAATAAAAATCAGAAAGTTAAAAAATTTTTTAAATAAATTGAAAATGTAAATTTTTTGAAAGCGGTTTACACGATTTTTTTTCAAAATCAAAAGTAGTCAGAAAGTGCAACGGACTGAAAAAGCTTCAGATAAGGAAAAGGTGTTTTCTAAGTACATATATATAGGTTTATTAGATATTTAGAGTATCTAATAATTAACTATGATGCCATCATATAGATTCTTCATTAAAGGATTGATTAATAAGGATCTAAGAATTAAAAGGTGAAACCTGTGTCGTTTGAGTTGTATTTCATTAACTTTGGTATTTGTAGATTTTGGCAAGTTTCAAATTCTTTCCATTTTTTTCCTATGAATTTAGAATAAATAAGTATTCAATTGGAATCCAAACTGGTCATTTCGGATCTTATATAATCAGCAGGATGTAATTTTAGTAATTTTAATTAGATAGATATATTAGATTTCGCTTTTCAAAATGAAATTCCCAGATAAAAATTCCTTGATTAAAATTTCGAAACCTTTTGACGTTAAAACCTTTGGACATACCTACTATAACCTCTTTCCAATTTACAATGACAAAATGATCTGACATATTTAATATAAATATTTTTCATATTCAAAAAATAATAAAATTGTTTAAAACCTCATTATGTAAAAACAATGTACAAAGTAGAAAACAAATAAATATTCAAAAATTCCTTGATACAAAATATATAAAGGATAATAACAAATATTAATACAAAAATCATACAAATACTTTTAAACTCTTTGTCTTTTAGCCAAAAAAAAAAACAATTTTTTTTTTAATAATTAAAATTGAAATTAATTATTTATTTGCTTTTTGTGTATTAAAAAACTTTACTGCAAAATAAAAAATAAAGCGGAGAATGTTTTACAAAATAAAAAAGGGTTACCAACTTATTTAAAAATTTTAATATAATACTTTTATTTATTTTTATTCATTTTATAACTTAAGTAGTATTCTTAGAACCTTAGTAGCCGGTTAAACCTTGGTTATTGAGAAGAAATTGGCAACCCTATATATCTATTTTTTATTATATAATGATATGATTGACACTTCGCAGGGAAGGCGAAATTGCACATATTATGCATAATCAATGTAAACATGTTAATTTAAAAGTACCCATGGCCCTTTCACAAACTTTTCATTAGAGAAATATAATATAATACAATTTTAATATTGCTAGGACGATATTACGATTGAAATTCCTTTTAAATCTCCTTCTATTATTAGCTGTAGCTCAAGGTTCAATTTCAAGTTTGTCTAGAGGAGCAGCGCTTACCTTAATAATCAACCTAGCAAATTACATTAAAATTAAGCTATTTTATCAACGCATTTCCAAACCAAAAATTCATACATATTTAAATTGGCAATCCATTTAAATTTTAATCAGTTGGCAACTTCAAAAAAATGATTTAACACTGTTATTAATATTTAAAAACTTTTCAACATACTTTTGTATTTAAATTCAAAATAAACTTGACAATAATAATTTTTTTCAATTATTTATATTGTTGGCAAAAAGAACCAACCATTTACTAACAATTCCCTATTTATTATATTATAAAAGGAATTAATATATATTGTATTAAATATTATTAATTTACATTTAAAAAAATAAATTTTAATTAAAAATTCTTATATGAATTAATAGTTTTTTTTTTTTTCGTATATTAATAAAAATAAAATTTTTTTAAATAAATTTAATTTTATATAATTAATATCTTTATTGGTTATTGATTAAAAAAGAACAAAAGCGATAACTTCCGAATGGTTAACTTATTAAAAGAGATACAGTTCAATAATTTTTGATCCTTCTTATTGTTGGTATTAAATTAAATATTATATACTTGTATAAAATAGGTCAGGAAAATAATTTTTATATTCATAAAGATCACGATTTATACTTTTCAAATTCAATAAATTTAAAGCCTTTAAGTACTTATCATTATATCTACGCTTAATTAATTTATCACGATTTATTTGAAAATAATTCAATTTGTTTTTCTAGTATCTAGAGGATGAGTCGAAGTTTAAAAGTTTATCAAATTGAAGTTTAAGAGTTTTAAGTTATTGTATCAAATCAAATCATGGGTTAAGAAAGCACATGCGATCAAGAACTCTGCGGAGAAAGGCAAAGATCACACTGTACAGAACACTCATGGTACCAGTTCTGAAATATGGTACAGAATCATGGATCATACCCAGCTACTATGAAAATCTGATAAGGTCTTTTGAAAAGGAAGATTCTACGTAAAATTTTTGGTCCAAATAACGTCAATTGAGTTTGGAGACAGCGACACAATCGTGAGCTGTATGAGCTGTACGACGACACTGATCGCGCAACTTGGATTAAAATCGAGCGATTACGCTGGGTAGATCACGTATAGTAAGGATGAACGAAGATGCTCCAGCAAGAGCAGCTTTTGACTACAATCCGGAGGTAAGACGAAAAAGAGGTCGACCATATCTTCCATGGAAAAACGGTGTTCAGTCAAACGTAAAAATGCTGAATATTGTTGGAAATTGGAGAGAAGCTGCGCAAGACAGAAGTCAATGGAGGAAGGTTTTAAGCTCGGCTCAAAAATAATAATTTGTTATGCCAAAATTAAGTAAGTATCAAATCAAAGTTTAATTAATCTATTTTAGCTTCAATAGTGTTTAGATAATTTTCGAAAATGCTTCAAAATCTTCCAACAATCGATTCAACGTTATAGAGGAGGCTAAAGTTTGGATAAACTTCATTTGTTACTTCTGTATTAGTATAAGAGTAAAACTGTCCAATATTGGGAAATCTAAATCTCGAAAGGTCTTTAATTCATTGGATTTACATTCAAAACTTATCTGAATACTAGATATTCACTCTATATATTCATATATTTAAGTATAATTGTGGTACAGTTAGGGAAATTACATATTTCTTTTAAATGAAGCACAGAGTGAAGTTCGTCACTTGTTGAAATAATTTAAGATAATTCATTAAAATTATTTAGTTAAAACCAAATCATTAAACCAAAGAGGTGTCTGTCTATCATACATATATCACGTATTTCAGATTTTTTGGAAGAATCAAATTCTCTTGCACAACTTCACAAAATCACTAAATGAATATTCGAAATTGCCATATATTTAAATTTTCGAAAATTTTTAAAGAAACAATTTGTTAAGATACTAATGTTTAAAATAAATTTATTTAAAAAATTTTACCTTAAATTTTTTTCTCAAACAATTTTAAATATACACGCACACATACACACATTTTAAGCTCCAAAGAATATTTTCCCAACAATTTAATATACGGTTGACTTTAAAAAAACTTATAAAACACTTAATTTTAATGTACGAAAGCATTTATAGGGAGAAAGGGGGCTGGTACAACTCTAAAGTTACTTTAAAAATATTTTAGATTACATAAAAATTTTGAAAATAAAAAATTTGTTTCAACTTGACAAAAAAGTGTAACTAATTGACTCATTTGGTGAATATAAACTTTTCTTTTAAATACTTTTGAGTTTCTTATTACAACAGGGTGTTTTTGAAAAATAATGTTGTACGTTTTAATAGAAATTAAGCTCATTAGATGTTATCTTGTAAAAACTGGAATATTATTTAACAAATTG